>QTSX02006531.1:0-225866 GCA_014839935.2 Entomophthora muscae | reverse complement strand
GCCACTGTCAACATTTTTAGTGTCAACATGGGCGCTATTGCCCAATACACAGGGGGAGCTTGATGAATTGCCACTTGATGTATCTAATGAAATGAACCAATCTGATGGCAATATCAAACTGCAGGCATTTTCTCCTAATTAGGAGCACTACCAATTTGACCTGCTGATCCCTGCACAAGTTATTCCTTGGCTTTGAACCATACAGGGAACATGCCACTATGCCACCTCCTTGTGGCTTTGCCCATATAGTATATTAATCACAATATTCTACAATAAACAATACCTTATTCTATTTATTATTGTCCTTTCTATTGGACTGTTGTCTTCCCCAATTCAAATACTGAACTCTAATTGGTTCAGTTGCAACAGTGGTAGCAGAAGTAGGTTCACAACCTACCTAAAAGAAAAATTCCCCCCAAGCAACAACAGAGTACAGGCCATATGGCTACTCCCCATCAAGAGACCTTACTGCCAATCCCTGAGGGGGACATCCCTGACAGATATGTCATTTCTCAAGATCAACTGGTACTTACAAGTGTGTATAATTGACTCCACCTTGGGCAGCACAACGCAAGTGTCACCCTGCCCCAGTCAGACCTTTTGCAACACATGATCAACCTCCAACTTGAATCCTTTGTGGGAGGTGTCAAAGGAGCTGATATTGTCAGTTGTCTCCACTCTACCAAAACCTGCCTCCGTATCTGTCAAGTACCTGAGCCCATGTGGGTTGCTACTGTGTCTGGGTGCCTCACAGGGCCTGCTGCTGTGTGGTTCACCAACTGGGCCAGCCAAGAAATAGATGTCACTTGGGCGTCGTTTAGTGACGCCATAAAGTCCTGCTACAGTGAAACCTTTTCACCCATTGTGGTGGGGACTCCCCTCCTGGCCATTAAACAGACTGGGTCCGTCCCTGAATACCTTGCTGCCTGGCAACAAGCTCTTGCTGCTGCCCCTGAAGCTGTGACCAACGGAAATTCTATTCTTCTTACCTTGATAGTCAATGGGCTCAAGCCCCATATCTGTAAGTGGGTTCCCATAGTGTCAGGGATTTCTTCCCTGACTCTTTTCATTTTATTGAAAATCTGAAGGGGATAACAAAGACACAAAAACACAGACACCAAGTTTCAGACACTGGTTTGTTTGCCATGCCTTGTTTGAATGGGAATCAAACCCAGAACCTTCACAAAACACCTATTGTTAGTCAAAAACCAACTAGGCAGTTTACTTTTCCTATTTATGATCCTTTGATTCAATCAAATTTTGCTTTCACACTTCAAATCAAATTTGAAAAGGTTAGTAAGTTCAGTGAGAATGTCACTTACCGCTTGGCAGTTGATTGGCTGCTTGTAGCTTGGTTGCCGCTCTTGAATTCACTATTTCCATATACCTACCAGGCTCTGCTTTTGATTCCTGCTGATGTTAAGCCACTCCACCGCTTAATTATTGTTTATCTTATGGTTTACTCTGGTTATCTTCTTGGTATGTTAATTTTATACACATGATTAAGATCCAGGTTCATATTTTCATGGTAAACTTAGTAAGTTCAGCCTTAAATTCAGATAAGCCACAATGTAAATCCTCTCACATCCCTCTATCCTCTTAAATATCACAGCCCCACCATTTTGATATTTAAGTGAACTTTTCCTAGTCTTTATACTTTTTCCAACAATAAAAAATATTTCCTATCCTATCTTTGCCAAATCTATCTCTTAGTAACTCCATTTGAAGCCATGAAGGGGATTTATTTCCTGCTATGGTTTCTAGTCTCCCTGTTTGCAACTGTAAAAGGTCTTGAGAATCCCACTCCCACCACCAACTGGCAAAACTCCTCTCCCAACAATGCCCATCATAAGGAGTTCTTGGTCAATGGATGGTTCAAGTATCCCTCTGGTCATTGGGGACAAAAGTTCCACTATGGCCACCATTCTACCCCTCCACCTGCCAAACCCTTGTTGGTGCGTCCCCACACATTGTTCTATCTTTTGACGTACATAGTAGGATATTACCTTTTGGGTCGTTTTAGCTCACTGATGGAAAGATTTTCATACTTGGGACTTTTGTGCCATCTTGCCATGGTCACTGTGCCCATTGGGTCAGCCATCACAGGGCTTAACTTAGGGGCCTTGGTGCACCAAATTGGGGGTTTTTTCCCATTAAAGTGGGTCCCTGATACGTAGGTTGCTGCACCTCCATCAATGACTGCTACTAGGCCATTGTAGAGGCCAACAACCAGGCTTCAATGGGCTTTTTCAGGTCAAATGATGCACCACCCCAACCTTGTTCCAAACCTGACAGTGCCCACAACCAAGTAGGCCACTGCCAGCCCCGCCAACAGGAAAATGGGGGTAAACGCCCCGCAAGGGGGAACTCTAACTAGTGCAAATTGAGGGCCAGGGAAAAGCCTGGGGGTTGTAGCTACGAGAGGTTCTACAACACCACTTGACCCTCACTCTCAATCCTTCCTTGCAAAGAATCCCTGCAACTACAGTGTGCATGAAGTTGAAACCCTTGATGCCTTCCAAGCTCATAGCAACAACCCCATGCTCTAAGCAAGCAACTCTTCAAATAAAGTAACTTGCTTGGCCTATCTCTTCTGCTTCTGTGGGAACAACCACAAGCTATTGGTAGACACTGGGGCCAATCACACTATGGTTGACCAGGTGTTTGCTGTCTCTCAGCAACTAGGCCAAGTACCAAGCAGGTTCAAGGCAGTACAATTATCTGATTCCTGTAGAGTGGCAATTACCCATGAGACAGTACCCTTCTCTGTGAGAAAGGGGAACATCCAGGTTAAGTCTCTGGGCCAATCATGGCAGGGCTCAGTCATAATGTCATTACTGGCCTTGACTGGCTTTGACACAACTGTCCCTACATTGACTGGGATACGCCTGTAATCACCCTTGATAGAAATAGGGTGGGGTTTCAGATATATCCTGTCAAAATGAGCAAGTTACTTCACAATAACGTGTTTATCAGAATAACAGAAACGGGCTCATATGATGTCAAGGGGGGAAACTAGACTTTAACCAATGCTCAGTCAAAGTTATCTGCGCTGAACCACCTGTGGCCCCTCCCTTGACCACTTCACCTCCACCAGTGCTTGCCACACTCCTCAAGGAGTATAAGGATGTCTTCAGTGAAACACTGGACCAACTACCCCCTCCCCAAGAGATCCAGTATGATGTACAACTTCAAGGGTTGTCACCTAAAGTATGTCTCTTATATTGTCTTACACCAAAAGAAGATGAGCCCCTCTGCCAGCACCTTGTGGACGCGCTTGACAAGGGCTTCATTTGCCCCTTGCTCTCTCTATACGGGGCTGCTGTCTTCTTTGTAGTCAAGAAGGATGTGCTCCTTTGCCTGGTCACAGATTACTGTTCCCTAAAAAAGTAACTGTCAAGAACTAATACCCCTTACTGCTAATTGACAACCTGCTTGACACGCTTGTGGGTGCAAAGGTCTTTAGTAAGATCAATCTCACCGCAGGGTACAACTAGATCCGCATTGCACTAGGGGACAAGGCAAAAACTGCCTTCCACACACGCTACAGGTTGTTTGAGAGTTGCATCATGAACTTTGGAATTACCAACGCTCCCTCTACCTTTGCCATGTTGATGAACAAAGCATTTGAGGAATTGATTGGGGAATGTGCCGTTGTGTACCTTGACAACATTATTGTCTTCAGTCAAGATCAAACCACACATCCCCAACACCTCTGTGCTGTCCTTGACACCCTTCAGAAAACCCAGTTAAAGGCTAAGCCTTCCAAATGTGAGTTTCTCAAGTCAGAGCTATTGTTCCTTGGGCATACCATCTCTTCCCAAGGGATAAAGCCCAACCCTGCCAGAATTAAGGCAATCACAAGCATGCCACCTCCCACCAATGTGGGTCAGGTATGTACCTTCATAGGCATGGTTGCCTATGTACGCAAGTTTATTCCCAATTGCAGGGAACTAATTGCACCCCTCACTGAGCTCCTTAACACCAAACAGCGCTTCCACTGGACCCCTTCCAGAGATCAAGCCTTCAAGACGTTGAAGCAGAGACTTACAACAGCACCAGTACTGAAGTTCCCCAATCAAAACTGCCAGTACAAACTTGAGACTGATGCCTCTGATAGGGTCATAGGGGGCGTGCTAAGGGAAGAAACTGACAATGGTGTCTTCCTCCCCGTGGCATATGAGTCCAGGAAACTTACCAACTCAGAACAATGTTACCCCATTCATGATAAAGAATTGGCGACAATTTTGCACTGCGTTGAGAAGTGGCGCTGCTACCTGGAAGGTGGTATCTTCCTTTCAAAACCGCAGGCTTGACCCGCCAGCAAGGTTCCAACCAAGCAGGTTTGTGACCCACAATCCAATTATCCAGTCACCTGAAGCCAGACTAGGAAGTCAACTCAAATTACCAAATCCAACAACATGAACAGATGATAATCCTTCACAGTGGATACCTCAATTTGGCGCTTGACTTATTATCAGGATCAAGCCACCCCCTTTTTCCATCCAGCCGTGTGATCACCAATCTTGTTCCTACTATCCTTGATTCACATGAACTATATAATCATTATCTCTCAATAAAGATTATTATCTATCTTCTAAATATTTTTCCCCATGTAACTCTGCTAAAACAGCACAGTTACGACATTCCCACCTTGTGTTCTGACAGATCACAAGTCACTCCAGTACTTCAACATGCAGTCCCACTTGACACTTCACTAAGCAGGCTGGGTCAAGCGCCTATCCCCCTATCAGTTGTGCATTGAGTACAAGCCTGGGAAGGAACTCTTCACAGCTGACGCCCTCTCACGCCTCTATGTAGCATCCATCACCGGGGATGACAGCTTGGATCCAGATTGGCCAATGTTGTACCTCTGCCCTGAAGCAACTTGTTACAAAGGCCTAAATCAGTAACCATCTCCAAGCTGAAGGACAACAAAAGTCAGTTCACCACCAATGCTGGCAACGTCTGCTGCCGGGCAGAGACAGGTGAGAAGACGCCTTACATCCCCACCACACAACAAGGTGACACAATACTGCATTACCACCAAACCCTGGGTCACATCAGAGGATGTAACCTCTTTGAGATCATGAAAGGAAGGTTTAGTGGCTGTATATGCATCAAGACATCTTGGAACTCCTCAAAACATGTGTGCTGTGCAAAAAGAATACGTCAAAACCTGCACCCCCAAAGTCTGTCCTGCTCATCAAAGCAATGGAACCCTTCAAACAGTGGGCCCTTGACATTGTTGGACTCCTCCCAGAAGACAGACTTGGGAAGAAGTACATCATCACAGCCATTGACTACTTTACCTGCTGGCCAGTAGCATGGGCAACCACTAACCACACCGCCACCACCATCACCTGCTTCATTGGTAAGGAAATTGTGGCCCACTTTGGGCAACCCAAAGCCTTATCAGGGATGGTGGCCTCAACCTTGTTGGGCATGTCATGAAGGTGTACTGCGCCAAGAATGCCCTCCAACAAATAGTCACAACCCCTTATCATCTGCAAGCCAATGGGAGCATAGAGCAATTGAATGGCTCACTGGTCTAACTGATTGCCAAGCTCTTACAGGAGCATCCCAATACCACGTGGACTGAACACCTGCCCACTGCTCTACTTATCTTGCAAGCAAGAATCAGCAGAGGTACCGGGTTCAGCCCCAGCGCCCTGGCCTTTGGGACACCTGACAGCTTGACGGAAGTGGAACAAGGGAAATTATGATCCACAGTTCTTGTGAAACACCCCTGTTGATGACTCCATCCTTGAGCCAGTGGCGTGCCAAAGCCTGAGAAATTGAACACAAGAGAATTGAGGGCGGGACAAAACACATTGAGACCAGGTACACCGTAGGTGATCCTGTCTACACCCTCAACCCCAATTTAGCCAAATTGGAACCCAACCACCTAGGGCCCTTCAATATAGCTATGATCTATGATAATCACACCTATCAACTTGAAGATGCCCAAGGAAACACCAAGAAAATTCATCACAATTGCCTGCGCCCCTGTCATGCCATCCTCACCCAAAAGTTGTTTGTGTGGACCTTCCCAGATCTTCTGCAGACTCTGATCCTGGTGTCTGACAACAAGCAGGGGGCAAGGGGGTGTGTTGCAACCTAGCTTCCAGACTTGCCTGCTAACATATCTTATGACACACAGGGGGCTCTTGATGAGTCGCCCCTTGACGTATCTAACGGCATGAACCAATCTGATGGTAAGATTGAATTGCGGGCACTTTCTCCTAATTAGGAGCGCTACCAATTTGACCTGCTGATCCCTGCACAAGTTATTCCTTGGCTTTGAACCCTACATGGAACATGTCACTATGTCACCCCCTTGTGGCTTTCCCCATATAGTATATTAATCACAATATTCTACAATAAACAACATCTTATTCTATTTATTCTTGTCCTTTCTATTGGATTGTTGTCTTCCCCAATTCAAATACTGAACTCTAATTGGTTCAGTTGCAACACTGAATTATTTTGACCCGTTCATTGCTAAACTGTGGTCTTAAGTACAATGTAAAAAAGTCTTCCGGGGTGGCTTGATATGCTCATTTATCTTTATAAACGGGGAGTTATTTTTTATTTTCATCTATAGTGGGTATAAACTAATGATAGGGGTTAGTCTCAACCCTGCTGACAAGCTGGTGGGGTTGATCGTTCCTGTTATTGAGCAAGCAGGGGACTATAAAGCCTTCTTTATAGTTTAAGATTTATAAAGGGGTCAACTTTGGTTGGCTTATTTGGAAGGAAATTTTAGGGCTTAGTGGGATTTTAATAATTATCTTATTTTACTGTAACAAGCATATAAAATTAAAGTTGGGCCAAGTTCCTAAAGGGCTATAAAGCCATTTGAAAGCCATAGGCGTTTTTAATCCCTAGTGGAACAAAGGTTTAAATGTTGAAATGCTTTTGTAAGTGGAGATAAGCAAAGCTATGTGGCGTTTGTGGAGTTTGAGCAAGTGGAAGCAATGCTAATAGAGATCATTTTGTAAAATATATTTGGCTGTAATCTCTAATCTAATGGCTTCAATATAGTCTATGTGGCGATTATCGATAAGCTAATTGTTGTGACTTTTAAAAATTTAAAGTTTAAAATGATGCTTTTAAATCTAAATTTTGACAGTGGATGCCTTATTACGGAAAGAAACGCATAATGTTTATCTTGAGGTCCTAATCATGTACAATCTCGTCTACCTCACACCCAGCCAACATTTCCCACGCCAAGGCGACTGCCCTGTCATATAAACACAAATCTAACTCAACGACCCTTAGCTTGTAGCTACCAAACATTACTTTGCGTCACTACCATCAAACCAAGCATGAGCTTCAACAAACTTTCTGTCACCGATGTCAACTTCAAGGGCCAGCGTGCTCTCATCAGGTACACGAGTAATCTTTGCTTTATTTAATTCGTTGCCAGAGTCGATTTCAACGTCCCCTTTGCTGATGGCAAGATCAGCAACAACCAAAGAATCGTCGCTGCCCTCCCAACTATCAAATATGTCTTGGAGCAAGGTAATTTCATCATACGGGGTTCGCTTAACTTTTAAGGTGCCAAATCTGTGGTTCTCATGAGCCATCTTGGCCGTCCCAATGGTGAAGTCGTTGAGAAGTATTCTCTCAAACCTGTTGCTGATGAGGTCTCCAAGCTTCTCGGAAAGAATGTCAAATTCTTGAACAACTGTGTCGGGCCTGAAGTTGAGAAGGCTTGCGCCGAGGCTGCTGATGGTAGGTTTGGAAAATTCATCGACTTTTGATTTGTTTTAAATTTGAAACAAATATTTGGCTTTCGGAATTTTAAATCTTATTACATAATTATAAGCAAGCTTTTAAAAATTCTTCAGGGCAAATCATTCTGCTTGAGAACTTGCGTTTCCATATCGAAGAAGAAGGCTCCTCCAAAGACAAGGAGGGGAAAAAGGTATTTACCAGAGAGGCTTTTATTCATTATTTCAGATCAAGGCCGATCCTGCCAAGACGGCCGAATTCCGTGCTTCCCTCTCCAAGCTCGGAGATATCTACGTCAACGATGCCTTTGGAACTGCCCATCGTGCCCACAGCTCAATGGTTGGTGTCGACCTTCCCCATAAAGTATCTGGCTACTTGATGAAGAAAGAGCTGGAATTCTTTGCCAAGGCTCTTGATGCACCTGAAAAGCCATTCTTGGCTATTTTGGGAGGGTGAGCTATTATTTAAATTGCTGGCTGATAGTTTAGAGCCAAAGTCTCCGATAAGATCCAATTGATCGAGAATCTTCTTGACAAAGTCAACTCCATGATTATTGGTGGCGGTATGGCTTTCACGTTCAAGAAGGTTTTGAGTGACTGCAAGGTAACATATAATAGGCCTATCTCACTCTCTAGATTGGGACTTCTCTCTATGACGAAGAGGGTGCTAAGATTGTTAAGAGCTTGATGGAGAAGGCCAAGGCCAACAAGGTTGAAATCTATCTCCCCTGCGATTTCACCACTGCCGATAAATTCTCCAAGGATGCTGAGGCAAGTCTATTGATTTTCAAATCTGACCGTGTAGGTTGGATACGCCACTGATTCGGAAGGTATCCCCGATGGATGGATGGTAAGTGTTCTTGGGTGGATAGCTATTAACATTTAGGGTCTTGATTGTGGAGAGAAGAGCATAACCCTCTTCACCGAAGCCATCCTCAAGTCCAAGACTATCCTCTGGAATGGGTAATCTCTCGGCCTATGCTCGTCTAATTGTTTAGACCCGCCGGTGTCTTTGAGTTTGAAAAATTCGAGAAGGGTACTAAGGCTCTTCTTAACGCTGTTTCCCAGGCCACCAGCAACGGCGCTACTTCCATTGTCGGTAAAGCAATTTTGTTATTTTTGTTTTGACTTTTGAAAGGAGGAGGAGACACTGCCACTGCCGTTGCTAAATGGGGTGCTGAAGATAAGATCTCTCATGTCTCCACTGGCGGTGGTGCCAGTCTGGAACTACTTGAGGGCAAAATTCTGCCTGGTGTGTCTGCCTTATCTGACCGTAAGTAGTAGGGTTTCCATTTCAAAATTCCAAGTGGTTTGACGAGTTTTTCACACATTCCCCTTGACATCAAAAAGTGTTAATTAAAAATATGCCGACCTATAAGACTAAGTGGGTTTAGCTATTGAAAGCCACAAACTATCATTCCCTTTCGATTTTAATATTTACTTGGACTTAAACATTTAGTTAAGAAGTTGTAATTCAAGTTCTCAAGAATTATTTGTATTCTTTCAATTAAAGCAATCATGCCTCAACCAAGCACCTGAAGAACCCATCATTTCCCCAAAAACTGACTTTTCATCCGCATTCTCCAATTTTCTCCATCCTCATATTAACCGGGCAGTTGTATGGCATCAAAGCGCAGAAACCTTAAACCCCGTCAACTTTGGGATTTCACGCTGTACACCTTCAAAAAATCCCCAAAGCGGAATCCTTATTCCAAATCTAGCTTTGGCGGTCTAATTGTCACCTAGACCCCTGAAAGTTAAGCGACTGACTTGGCTCAACTTGGGTAGGCTACACCATCTCAAAAAACAGCATCTTGAACTATACCATCTCAAAATCAATTTCAAGGTGGCGTTTTATATGGCAGGGTTATTAAACTGCCAAAAGATAAACAATAGCTAACAACTCAACTATACATTCAGGATACCCCATCTCAGATACAACCCCTCAACTCTGTCACTTAGCGCCAAATCAATCAAGCCTTACTTCACTAACTTTATTGTCGTGAATATACTTCTGAGAAGTACGCTAAACAAAACAATTGGGGGGAATTAAGAAGAGAATGATACTTTATTAGATATGAGTTTAGAGTATTATATAGTATCATGAGAAGCCCCATGCTGTCCATGTACATCATGGTAGTCATGAGGCTTGTCCAAGTAATGTTCCATTTAGGACTCAAAAGGCTTGATCCCTGTATAAGATGTGCGGCTGAGAAGGGTCTCACCAACTTAATGATTAGACGTGGGATCACTCGGGGAATTACTTCTCCAAGAGGGAGCACTCAAAGATGTTGTGTATCTCCCCCTGGGGTGCTAGAAGGCGGAGCCTTAGGAATTTTCTTGAGGGTGCTGGGGATTCAGGCTTGATATAGATCCAGTTTTGCATTGGAGACAGGTAGCTGTGAGTTATGTTGTGTGGTCCTTGCCTTGCATAGGCAGAGTTGGTCATAGTGCATGTATTTTAGTTCAGTTTGAGCGCCAATCCCCTTGACAAGGTAGGTGTTATTTGGTTTGAGTTCCATGATAATGCCCAGTCCTTTTAATCCTGGATCCAACTTGTGCATGCTGTGGTTAACAACCCAGATCTTGTCCCTGACTTGGAAGTGTTCTTGTTGTAGTGGGATTGCTTCTCTCTCAACCCTTTTTTCTTGTCCTCTTAGTCCTTCCTGGAGCGCTGTACGTCAGGATCACTGTTGTCTGGCACTTTCTTGGGCAGAGGTAATTGTGGTCCTGAGGTAGTGCTAACAATGGCAGGTGTATGCCCATAGACAAGTTCATATGGGCTTTTTCCTGTATTGCGGTTAACTTGTGTTCTGCACACCATAAGTGGAGTTGGCAGCATGTCAACCCAGGCTTTTGGATTTTTGGCAGATAAACTGCTGAGGGCCTCTATGAGGGACCCATTCAGTCTTTCAACTCTTTTGTTTGCTTGAGGATGGCATGGGCTGGCTATGGTGTGTTTTATTCTGTTTTTGGTGAGGTAGATATTGGTGTCAATGACCTTAAGCTTGGTCCCTCCATCTGTGATCAGGAGGTTGGGTTTCCCAAATTTAGCTATGATTTCTTTGCCAATAAATTGTCTCACATCATTTCCTTTGTGTTCTTTTGTGGCTGAGCCACCGGCCACCTAGTTGCATAGTCAATGGCCATAATGTTGTATTTTTTGCCTCAGTTATCTCCAGGCATGGGTCCCACAATGTCCAGTGCCCATACCTTGAATAGTTGTGTGACTGATACTGACATTACTGTCTTGGGAAGCGCCTTAGAGTGGGCATAATTTTCACAGACTTCACATTGCTCTAGTACTTTCTTGATATTTTCCAGCATTTTGGGCCATCAGTAATGTGTCTTGAGGTATTCATGCAAGTTCCTGCTACAGGTGTGTTACAGATCTCTGTGATTTCAGAGGATTGTGTCAATCTTCTGTGTTGATGGGACATAAGGTACAGTGTAACTACTTGGGAGTATTTGGTGTAGTGTACCATATAAATGTTTGAACAGGTGTTTGTTCATGAGGACCTTCTCTTGGACGTCTATGGGAGTGACAGGTGGGAAACTCTCTTGGAGATTCCTCATGATCAACATGGGCTAACTGTGGTCTTCATTAGTGAATATTAGATGTTTACGGTATAGCCTTGATAAAGAGTCTGCAGTAAGTAGCTCCTTGCCTGGTTTATACTCAATTATCATTGGATATCTTTGTATGAGATTCATACATCCAGCTTGTAGCCTAGAGAGGTGTTGCTGTGTTTTAAAGAATACCAGTGACCTGTGATCTATTAGAACTTTGAATATGTGGGCACCTTCCAGATAGTATCACTACTTCATTAAACAGTGGGCAATAACTATAAGTTTTGTCATGTATTGGGTATATTTTTTCACCTTTGGATAGCCTTCTCAATTCATACACTACAGGGAGGGAGTTCTTTTCTGAAGTCTGAATCCTAAGTACTCCTCCTATGGCGTAATAGGATGCGTCAGTTTCTAGCTCATATATTTCTTCTTGGTTTGGATATTGTAGGGTGGGGGCAGTGACCATGCACTCTTTTAGTTGTCAGAAGTGTTGGTCTCTTAATGGTGTCCATACAAATTTGGTTGTCTTGCCTATGATTGCAGATAGGGGAGCAATCAAGGCACCCCTGTCAGGGATAAATCTTCTGACAGAGGCTATCATGCCTAGGAATGTACAGAGTTCACCTTTATTTCTTGGAGCTGGTATTTTGGTTATGGCAAGTATCTTTCTGGGTCTGGTTTTATTCTGTCTTTACTAATGATGTGTCTTAGGAACTAGAGTTTGGCCAAGAAGAATCCACACTTGGAGGGTTTGGCTACTATTTGATTGTCTTGGAATATGGTGAGTGCCATTTGAACATCTTCCCAGTGTTTTTTAGGGCTGTAGATGATTATATTATCTAGGTAGAATATGGCTCTGATTTCAATGTGGTTCTTTAACACTTTGTTCATGAAGGTCACAAATGTACTAGGAGCATTTCCCATTGTTTCAACTGAACCAATGAGGATTCAGTATTTGAATTAGGAAAGACAACAGTCCAATAAAAAGGACAGGAATGATAAGAATAATGGGTTGTTTATTATAGAATTCTGTGATTAATATACTATATGGGGAAAGCCACCAGGCCACAAGGGGGTGACATGTTTCATGTAAGGTTCAAAGCCAAATAATAACTTGTGCAGGATCATCAGGTTGAATTGATATTGCTCCTAATTAGGAAAAAGTGCCTGCAGTTTGACATTGCCATCAGATTGGTCCATGTTGTTATATTTGTCAAGGGGTGACTCATTGAGTTCTCCCTGTGTATTGTTTGATACATTGGCAAGCAAGTCTGAAAACTTGGTTGCAACACCCCCCTTGCCCCCTGCTTGTTGTCAGACACCAGGATCAGAGTTTGCAGAAGATCTGGGAAGGTCTGCACAAACAACCTTTGTGTGGGGATGGCATGGCAGGGGCGCAAGCAATCATGGTGGAGCTTTTTGGTGTTTCCTTGGGCATCTTCAAGTTGATAGGTGTGATTATCATAGATCATAGCTATATTGAAGGGACCCAAGTGGTTAGGTTCTAACTTAGCTGAGTTGGGGTTGAGGGTGTAGACGGGGTCGCCTACAGCGTACCTGGTCTCAATGTGTTTTGTCCTGCCCTCAATTTTCTTGTGTTCAATTTCTCAGGCTTTGGCACGTCACTGGCTTAGAGAAGGGGTAGGTAACAAGGGGGTTTAACGGATACTGTGGATTGCAGTTTCCCTTGTTCTACTCCTGCCAAGCTGTTGGGCGTCCCAAAGACCAGGCTGCCGGGGTTGAACCTGGTACCTCTGTTGTTTCTCTCTTGCAAGATAAGTAGAGCAGTGGACAGGTGTTCAGTCTATGTGGTATTGGGATGCTCCTGTAAGAGCTTGGCAATCAGTTAGACCAGTGAGCCATTCAATTGCTCTATGCGCCCATTGGCTTGTAGATGATAGGGGGCTATGACTATTTGTTGGAGGGCATTCTTGGCGCAGTACGCCTTCATGACATGCCCAACAAGGTTAGGGCCACCATCCATGACAAGGCTTTGGGTTGCCCAAAGCGGGCCACAATTTCCTTGCCAATAAAGTGGGTGATGGTAGTGGCGGTGTGATTAGTGGTTGCCCATGCTACTGGCCAGCGGGTAAAGTAGTCAATGGCTGTGATGATGTACTTCTTCCCAAGTCTGTCTTTGGGGAGAGGTCCAACAATGTTGGGGGCCCACTGCTTGAAGAGTTCCATGGCCTTAATTGGTAGGACAGACTTGAGAGTGCAGGCTTTGATGTGTTTTTCTCACACAATACACATGTCTTGAAGAGTTCCAAGATGTCTTGACGCATATGCAGCCCCCAAACCTTACATTTCATGATTTAGAAGAGGTTACACCCTCTGATATGACCTAAGGTGCGGTGGTAGTGTAGTATGGTGTTGTCTCGTTGTGTGGTGGGAATATAGGGTGTCTTTTCACCTGTCTCTTCACAGCAGCAGATGTTGCCTGCATTAGTGGTGAACTGACTTTTATTGTCCTTCAACTTGGAGACGGTTACCAAATTAAGGCCTTTTTATTGGGTTGCTTCAGGGCAGAGATAAAGCATGGGCCAGTCTGGGTCCAGACCGTCGTCCCCAGTGATGGATGCTATGTAGAGTCGTGAGAGTGTGTCCTCTGTGACAAGATCTTTCCCAGGCTTGTAATTGATGCACAGCTGGTAGGGATACAGACACTCAACCCAGCCTGCCTGACAGCGTGTCAAGCAGGACTGCATGTTGAAGTATTGGTGCAACTTGTGGTCTGTCAGGACACAGGGTAGAAAGGTGGCTCCTTCCAGGTAACAACACCATTTCTTGACACAGTACACAATTGCCACTAACTCTCTATCATGTATGGGATAGAGTTGCTCTGAGTTGGTGAGCTTTCTGGATTTGTAGGCCACAGGGAGGAAGACACCTTTGCCAGTTTCTACCCGTAGCACACCCCTTATGGCTCTGTCAGAGGCATCAGTCTCAAGTTTGTTCTGGCAGTTTCAATTAGGGAATTGCAATACAGGTGCAGTTGTAAGTCTTTGCTTTGACGTCTCAAAGGCTTGATCTCTGGAAGGGGTCCAATGAAAGCGCTGTTTAGTATTTAGGAGCTCAGTGAGGGGTTCAATTAGTTCCCCGCAATTGGGAATAAACTTGCGCACATAGGCAACCATGCCTAAGAAGGTAAGTACCTGACCCACATTGATGGGAGGTGGCATGCTTGTGATTGCCTTGATTTTGGCAGGGTCAGGCTTTATCCCTTGGGCAGAGATGGTGTGCTTAAGAAACAAGAGCTCTGACTTGAGGAATTCACATTTGGCGGGTTTTGCCTTCAACCTATTTTTCCAAAGGGTGTCAAGGACAGCACAAAGATTTTGGAGGTGTATGGTTTGATCTTGACTGAAGACAATAATGTTGTCAAGGTACACAACAACACACGTCCCAATCAATTCCTCAAATGCTTTGTTCATTAACACAACAAAGGTGAAAGGAGTGTTGGTCATCCCAAAGTTCATGACCTGACACTTGAACAACCCATAGCAAGTGCAGAAGGAAGTTTTTGCCTCATCCCCTGGCGCAATGCAGACCTGGTTGTACCCCGCAGTGAGATTAATCTTGCTAAAGACCTTTGCACCCGCAAGCGTGTCAAACAGGTTGTCAATTAACGGCAGGGGGTACTTTTTTTAACTGTCACCTCATTTAGGGCGCGGTAATCTGTGACCAGGCAAAGGGACCTGTCCTTCTTGGCTACAAAGAAGAAAGCCACCCCATATGGAGAGAGTGAGGGGCAAATGAAGCCCTTGTCAAGTGCGTCCACAAGGTGTTGATGGAGAGTTTTGTCTTCCTTGGGCATCAGACAATAGAGGAGCCGCGCCTTGGGTAGCGACCCTTGTAGTTGTACAGCATGTTGTATCTCTTGGGGAGGAGGTAGTTGTTCCGATGTCTCACTGAAAACTTCTTTATACTCCTAAGGGAGTGTGGCAAGTGCTGGTGGGGGAGGAGTGGCCAAGGGGGAGCCTCAAGTGGTTTGGCGCGGATAACTTTGACTAAACATTGATTAAAGCCCAGTTCCCCCCCTTTAAATTGTACGTACCTGTCTTTGTGATTCTGAAAAACACAGTATCATGAAATAACTTGTTCATTTCAATAGGATAGATCTGGAAACCCACCCCATTCCTGTTAAGGGTGATGACAGACATGTCCCAGTTGATATAGGGACAGTTATGCTATAGCCAGTCAAGACCAGCAATTACTTTGTGGCTGAGGCCTGCCATGATTGGTCCAGAGAGCTTAACCTGGAAGTTCCCCATTCTTACAGAGAAGGGTACCCTCTCATGGATAATTGCTATTCTACAGGATTCAGCCACTTTTACTGCCTTGAACCTGCTTGGTACTTGGCCTAGTTGTTGAGTGTCAGCAAATGCCTGGTCAATCATAGTGTGATTGGCCCCAGTGTCTACCAGTAGTTTGTGGGTGTCCCACAGAAACAGAAGGTATAGGCCAAGCAATTTACTTTATTTGAAGAGTGGCTTGCTTGGAGCATGGGGTTGTTGCTATGAACTTGGAAGGCATCAAGGTCCTCCACTTCATGAACGTTGTAGTCACACGGGCTCTTTGCAAGGAGGGATTGAGAGTGAGGGTCAAGTGGGGCTGTAGAACCTCTTGTAACTACAACCCCCAGACTTTTCCTGGGTCTTCAATCTGTGCTAGTTGGAGTTCCCCCTTTCAGGGGCGCTTAAGCCCATTTCTCTGTTAGTGTGGCTGGCAGCAACCTACTTGGTTGTCAGGGACCCACTTGATAGGGAACAAGTTCCCTACCTGGTGGGCCAAAGCCCCTAAGTTGAGCCCTGGTATTACTAATCCAATGGGTACCGTGATCATGGCAAGATGGCTTAAGTGGCCCAGATAGGCAAATCTTTCCAGCATAGAGCTGAAGTGACCTAGCAGATAATATCCCACCACATAGGTTAACAGGTAGAATGCAGCATTGGGTCTAACCAGCAAAGGTTCTTCTGGAGGAGGAGTGGAAGAACAACCATAGTGGAATTTGCGTCCCCAGTGACCAGAGGGGTATTTAAACCAGCCATGGGCAAGGGATTCCTTCTGGTGAGAATTTTCTGGGGATGAATTGTGCCAGTCAGTAGTTGGTGTTGGGTTATCTAAGGCTAGCACCACAGGCAAGAAGGAAGCTAGAAACCAGAACAGAAATAAAATTCCTTTAATGGTTTCAAAATAAGAATCAAAAGATGTGTGGGCAGAGGTAGAGTAGAAATAATTCTTTATTGTTGGAACAAGTAATATTTGTAAAGATTGCTCACTTAAATACCCCAGAATAGGGGGTGGAACATTTAAGAGGTTCAATAAATGGAAGTGGATTTGAAATGAAGTCTTAATAAAATTATGGCTGAAGTGATCATATTTAACATTTGAAGTTCTACCTGTAACTTAATAATATGGCTTATTAATCTTAAGACCCAGAGGAAATAAGAGGAAGCCACAAGGTTTACCACAATTAAGCGGTGCTTCTGAAGAACATGGTTGAATATCAAATGCGGAGCCTGCTTCATGTATAGAGTGAGTGGCCAAGAGAGCGGCAAGGATAATAGAAGCAGCCAATCACCTTCCAAGCAGTAAGTGATGTGTTTAAGAGTGCTATTAACAATTGCAGAGTTAAGGTTGAAAGCAGAAAAGAAGCTCAAATCAAAGGAAGCAATATAAATGGGTAATTAACTTGTATAATTGATTTTAAACTAATGTTTGACCTCTCTTTAGGGTTTCAAGTTAAATCCCTGTCTGGTACTAAGCCAGAGTTATCCTTAGTGTTAAAATTTTGATTGTTAATCTGCTTTGAATTTTTGTCATTAAATATGGTATCTAAAAGATTAATGGAGGTAGGGAAGAAATCCCTGACATTGGTTGTGAGCACTGCCATGTGCAGGACAAGGTTGGGGTTGTGTGTCATTGGAGCGGCAAAGCCCATTGAAGCTTGATTATTGGCCTCCATAATGGTCTTGTTGCAGTCATTAATGTAGGCGCATTGACCTATGGGAACCCACTTGCAGATATGGGGTTTAAGCCCAATAACTATCAAGGTAAGAAGCATGGTGTTCCTGTCAGTCACAGCTTCTGGGGCGGCAACAAGAGCTTGTTGCCAGGCGGCAAGATATTCAGGAATGGACCCAGTCTGTTTAATAGCCAGGAGGAGAGTTCTCACTACAATGGGTGAAAAGGTTTCACTGTAGTGGGACTTTGCAGCGTCCCTGAACAACGCCCAGGTAATTTCTATTTCTTGACTAGCCCAGTTGGTGAACCAGACTGCAGCAGGCCCTGTAAGGCAGCCCAAAGCAGTGGCAACCCACATGGGCTCAGGTACTTGACATATACAAAGGTGGGTTTTGGTGGAGTGGAGCCAACTGACAATGTCAGCTCCTTTGACACCTCCCACAAAGGATTCAAGTTGGAGGTTGATCATACGCTGGCAGAGATCCAATTGGGGCAGTGTGACACTTGTGTTGCGCTGCCTGAGGCAGAGTCAATTGTACATGCTTGTAAGTACCAGTTGATCTTGATAGATGCCATACCTGTTGGGGATGTCCCTCTTGGGGATTGGCAGGAAGGTTTCTTGGTGGGAAGTAGTTATACAGCCTGTGCTCTATCCTTTCTTGGGGGAATTCTCTCTTTAGGTAGGTCATGAGCCTACAGCTGCTACTACTGTTGCAACTGAACCAATGAGGATTCAGTAGTTAAATTGGGAAAGACAACAGTCCAATAAAAAGAACAATAATAAATAGAATAAGGTGTTGTTTATTATAGAATTATGTGATTAATATACTATATGGGGAAAGCCACCAGGCCACAAGGGGGTGGTGTGTTCCATGTAAGGTTTGAAGCCAAAGAATAAATTGTGCAGGATAGCAGGTCAAATTGATAGTGCTCCTAATTAGGAGAGAGTGCCTGTAGTTTAATATTCCCATCAGGCTGGTCCATGTTGTTAGATACATCAAGGGGCAACTCATTGAGCGCCCCCTGTGTATTGTAAGATACATTGGCAGGCAAGTCTGGAAACTTGGTTGCAATACCATACCAAAGTTGAGGACTACACATTCAAATGAGCCATATTCATTTCTGAATGTTGTATTTGGGATGTTTTCAGGCTTAATACGGATTTGATGATATCCTGCTGTTAAGTCAATCTTTGTGAAGAAGTGTGATTCTCATAAAGCATCAAAGAGGTCCTCAATCAGGTGAAGGGGATACATGCTCTTGATTGTGATTTCATTGAGCACTTTTTAGTCAGTGATAGGGCGTAAGCCACCATTTTTCTTAGCCACAAAAGAAGACTGCTACACCAAAGAGAGATTTTGATGGTCAAATGAGCTCTTTTTCCAGGGCCTCATCCAGGTATTCTTTTGGGGCGTCTTTTCCTTGTGATGTCAATCAGTAGATGGGGCGTGCCTTAGGGATGCTTCCTTTTAGGTCAATTTTGTGCTGAATACCTCTGTCAGGTGGTAAGTCTGGAAGTTTCTCCTGTAATAATGAAGGGGCTTCTTAGAAAAGTTGTTGGTGTATTGGGTCCTTTTAAAGTGAGACTTTCACATTTTTGAAATGGATGATTTCATATGTACAGGTGTTCCAGCCAATTTTACTAGTGTCTTTTTCTTCTCCTATTTTGGTAATCTTTACAAATATGTGGTCTCTCATGAGATATCAAGGTAAGTTGAGTAGAAGTTACAATGTACTTCTCCTTGCTGTATGGTAAGTGTGACACTGTCCCAGTCAATGTGAGGTTTTATCTTTCTTATCCAATCTTAACTGAGCACTATGTTTTATTTAGGTATTGGAATAATGGGGCTGCCAAGGATAGTTTATATATCCCCTATTTATTCCCGTAAATGTTTTGCCTATTTAGTGACTGGGGTGCTTCTGTTGTCTGACATGATAAATCTCTTAACCTTGATCTTGGTTTTAGGTAGTTTCATGAGGTTGGAAAATATTTTATGAGTAAGGGATCAGTTCTCTCTAGTGTCAAATAGTGCTGTGCCTTGATATCTACAAAAATAGAAATGAGAAGTGAGAAGTTTATTTCCAGTTTGGGAAGCAAACAGTATGGGATTTCTAGAGATGACTTGGATCATGATGATTGTGTCCATGTCTTGGTCCCTGTACAAGTCTTGCAAAGTGGGGGAGGGCGGCTCACCTAAGCAGTCCCCTGAGCTTCTCCCTTCTTGGGTGTATTGTCAGTATTCATCTGGTTAACCTGAGTTGTAAAATTTCCGTCTCAAGGGTGAGAATTATTGGTTTGGTTGGTTTTTTATTGGGGTGAGGTTCTATCTTAGCTACAGGGTTTTCCTTGCGCTTGTTGGTGGCGTGTAGATTGTCAGACTTCTGAGCTGCGCGTTTTCCTTCTAGGAATACATCCCAGAGGTTCTTGCAGCAGCTCATTCAAACTTTCATCTGATGTGTGTGGGGAGACTGTTGTAGAAGTCAGTTGTGGTGCAGCCTCATCAAAGTTGATTGTGTCAGGAGCTCAATAATGTATCTCTTTGTATGCTGCAATATATTCCTCAATAGTTACTGTCATTTTAAAGGTTCTGAGTTCTGTCATTATCACAACATCATAATCCTTCATGGCAAACTTTTTGAGTAAGGCAGTTTTAAAAATGTCCCAGTTTTAATTTTGGTCTGGGTGTTGGTCAAGCCATTCAATCACAAATCAGGAGGCAGCCCCATTTGTGACAAAAATCACGGGATAATAAGAAGCTGTCTTCATGTGGTGGGGAATCACCCACCAAATCCACATAGAGTTAAGGATTAACCACCAATGCAGCTTCAGATACTGTTTTGTGAAATTTCTAAATGAGATACTAGGGTTAAGTAAAATAATTAACCCCAACCAGAAAAGCCCTAGATAAATGGCCTGCAAGAGAATCAGAGTGTCTTCAGCGTAAAATTCAGGACATTGAGATAGCACATTAGTTTCAGCTTTGACAGGAATAGAAACAGCTCCAAGATTGACAGGCATTGAATTAAAATTTGGCGGCAACAACAACAAAGTACCAATGGCAGGCCCTCATCTTTCCGTAATAATCCAGCTAAGGATTAAATTGTAGGGGATGTAGTGTAACAATCCAACTACAAGATGCATTTTCAAAAGTAAAGTTTAACCAGGGAATATGTGATTTTCATTGAGTAAATTTTGGGAGGACTCAACTCTTAAAAGTTGAAACAGTGAAAATTATTCAATATATATCAAAATCAACTAAGCAATACCACCTGGATCCTGGGCTCCTATTCCTTCCACATTGTCAAGTGAGTATCTAGTCCATGTTGCAAAGAACCCTTGAGTGACCAACTTCTGATGACCACACTGATTAACAATTTCATATTTGGTGACCCTTAAATTACATTGATTTATCAACATCAACTTACAGGAGGAATCAGATTTGACCGGCAAACTGGAGCAGCTGTAACCCATTTCCAATCAACTGTTTGATTCAGATCTGTTAAATCAGTCAGTTTTGTTAAAGGTTTTCTGGATTTCTGAGCTTTTCTACTCGGCCAAATAATTTCTGGAATTATGGAACTTACTGTGACACCAGTAACAGCCAAGGCAGTTTCACTTGCCCAGAGTCTTCAGGGGTAGCCCACCTTTGTGAACTTATTTGTGTGCTTTGAATCCAGAGGTTGGCATTTTCACAGCGTAGTCCTGAGAAGGTTTCAATCTCTGATGAGTGGAGATGCTGAAACACAATATTGGGTATCTCAGTTGTCTGTGAGCCTGAAGGTGGATCCAGGACTCCTTGATTACTGAGAAAATTGTACTGTTTGGTTGGTACAAGGATATTGCTGAAGACAGTCAATCCTGTGGGGACATGCTGACCTTCTTCATATTGTCTCCAGCTGATGGGGGGTGCCGTCTTCTGGGTTCTTTTCTTTGGAGGAATTTTTTCTTCAAGTGGTGTAGGTATGGATAAACTACCTGTGCTATCACTGTCAAGTATATACTGCTGAGAAGTATAATATATAAATTAAAGGGGAAGATTAAAAAGAGAATAATACTTTATTTTATGAGTTTAGAGTATTATATAGTATCATGAGAATCCACATACTGTCCATATACATCATAGTTGTCATGAGGCTTACCCAGTAGTGTTTTATTTAGGATTTGAAAGGTTTGATCTCTGTATTAGATGGGCAGTTGATAAAAGTGCCATCAAATTATTGATTAGTTGGGGAATCACTTGGGGAATCCCTTTCCTCAAGAGAGAGTAATTGTAGATGTTGCAGCAGTCTGCTAAACTTGATTTAATAAAAATTCTAGCAAAGGCCCGTAAAAACTGATATTTTAACACAAACCAACAATTTTCAATAGTATACTGAGATTTTTTTTATCCCTTTGATCAAATAGTTACCTGTAAAAGTAGGCCCCAATATACAAATAGAAAGACAATATCAATTAGACAAGGAAAATAAAAGATTCAAAAGAAAGCTTATAGCCCTGCAAATTAAAATCTTTCAAACAAGAGATAAAATGTGGATGATTAATCATGAACAAAAAAGCTAGACCCTGGATCAAGAGGACCAGGTATTATCATGAAATTTATATAAATAACACCTAGCTAATCAAAAGAATTGGCACTGAGAAGTATTGAAACTCATGCACTATGATGTACTCTGCCTATGTAAAGCCAGACAAGACCAGAAAATATTTCAATTGCCAGTATTCAAAGCTAATTGAATTAATATCAAGTGTGTCTCCTAGATATAACCAAGAAAATTCCTAAACCTCCAAATTTCAGCATGCTAGAAAAATATGTTAGATCAACTTTAATTAATTCTTCTTGGAAATTCCTTTCCCAAAAAGGACTTAGTTTTCAATTAGTTGGTGAAATGATTGGCATATTTAAATATTGATGTAATACCCACATAGATGTGGTATTAATTTGTCAGCATAGGAAACTCATTTTCTAATTGAAAACCAGTTAGGGCCATGAGAATATGGTAGACAGTCATAAACCAACAAAATACCTTGATTGAACACTGTTTAGCCAAAGTTTCCTGAAAAGCACATCATAAGGTAGTAGATTTTAGTGTACAAATCTAGCAAAGAGATTAATCTGATGGATACCAAGAGAGGCCAGGAGTACAATGTGGACAAGTTTAGTTGTGCTAGATCTTCATATTTTTTCTAGCTGATGATATTTATCATGGACTCAAACTAGCCAAACGTCTGGTAATGAACCTCAATATCAAAGTATGCTGTTAGAACAACTGAGAAGATAAAATGATCCAACATTGTCCTAGGAAAGAGATTTTTTAATGCTCTAGTATTTAATTTTTGTGTCTTAATTAAAGTCTTTTATATGATATCTGATTAAGGAGTATTTTCCAAATGTGAAAACAATCTATTGCCAAGAGAGTGTTGTTTATTGTATACTGTCCTCATATGGAGCAAGGTATGAGAGAATTAAATTATTGCAATACCTATTAATTGGGTCTGGAGATAAACTAATTTTCCTGGCTGATCCCCAATGATTGGATAGTATTATGTTTGACTTAATACTGGGATCAAATTTTTCTGTGTTTTTTGACTCTCTGGAATTTCTTTATTGGAGATAGTTGAAATTATAGAAGGTGTGTTTAGGGTACTAGAAGTTTATCAATCTCCTTTTTTATTTGAAGTTTAAAATTTTGTTTTTCATGCAAATTGTATTTTTGCTGCCCATTTTGAGGAAACTCTCCAATTTGGCAGTTGCCCTGGGTTGCTGGCCCCCAGTGAGATGAAAAGAAATTCCTAGACTGGCCTGAAGACTTCTGGATAAGAAATGAGGAGGGGTTGGCTGGTAAGAAAGGGAGAATGGCAGTCGTTTGTGCATCCTGCAGCTGGCTGGTAGCTGGCACCACCTGCAGGATAGGCTGAGAATTCAACTTTGGATTAGACAACAGTTTCCCCATTAAGGAGAAACTGCTGCTAATATTGGGAGTGCTGTTGGCTGTATGTTTGGATGCTTCTAGCCCAGATGGGGGCAAAAATTATTGCTTCCATCTTGGTATCAGGAATATTCCTGACAATTGCACAAGGATGAAGAGATTCAATCATGCAAGAAACTTACCTAGATATTCCCTATGACTGCCATGGCGTAAAAAGACACTATGCACTTTATCATGCTACTATATGACACATTTATTTTATTTTAAATAAATTATCATTCTCTTTTTTAAATTTTTCCTTCATTTCATTATATATACTTTTCAGAAGTAAATACTTGACATTATCAAAGTTACATATTCTTTTATATTAGAAACTTTCTCAAAAGTTGTATTTATACATTTATAAGTTAGTAGGCTCCACATTATGCCACTCAATGACCCTGGTCTGCACTCACACACAAATAGCCTGTTAAACAAAAGTAATGATCATATTTCAAAAGTTTTGCAACTTTAAACAGTAAATAAACTTGTCCCAGAGTAGTTGTTCCTTAGAAGCTATCATAAAATATAATATCATCTTTAACACTATCTCTGCTTTAGGATGTCCTACATGACTTTGTTCAAAACTAAACTAACTATGTGTTATGGTATTTTATTAATCACATAATTAATATTTATTTTACTTTTTTCAAATGTCAGAAAAAATTAATTATCACATAATTTCTTTTTTTTTGGAGTTTGTTTATTTTTACCATCTTATAAATTATATTAACTAATGTAGTTTATTGATTTAAACAATAAGTATATATCAAATAAAATGTGTATTAATAATAACTTGAGTGACTATAATATATAAAAAATACTGCATTTGGATTAATATTTTTAATAAGACCAAAAGAGAAATGAATATTTGAAGCTCAATAAATTTATTTTGAAGGTAGAAAAGAGCTCCTAGAAAAACTACCAGCTAAACTGTATTGACAAGGGTATTTTTGGAGTTAGGGCAAAGAGTGATAATCAAGGGGATCTAACAGCTAGGCAATCCTTCTTCCATGCGCCAGAATTCTATTAGATGTTAGCAAGCAAAATCTGAATTGTATACCTTGAAACATACATCAAGTAAGAGAAAGTGTTCAAAACTTTGCTGGACCCCTTGGTGCCACAGGCCAGTCAGGTCCAGTGATATCTGAGTTGTTAGCATAAAAAATATTCAAAGTTGGTGAAGAGGAAGAGAGATTTGTTGGGGGCACTGAAAGGGGTGAGGTAATATCAAGGGATAGGGATACTGTGAGTGAAGAGGAAAGGGAAAGGGATGAGTAAGCAATGATGCAAGAAGAATGGAGTTTGGTGGAAACCAATGTAGTAATAGGAGATCTGTGAGTGGCATGTGCCTCATACTATCATATAGAATATATACTGGCATAGGATATGATGCTATAGAGATGATTATTGTATAATGTGATTCAAGGCAAAAAAGACTTAACTGAGTAATTTGTCAAGGGGCGCTTAAATGGGACCAGAGACTTTGCAAAGTTTGCAGAAGCAACAAACAGGACGACAGCTATGTCAGCAGCTTTGTCTTATAAATTGTCTTGTGGCTATGGAGCCTTACAGAAGATTCCACCTTGGCGGAGTGTTGCCAGATGTCTATCATCAGTCAGCGCTTTTAAACCAGCTTCTGCGGATTCCAATGGTGATTTTAAGTTAATTCATCATCTCATCGCAATAAAAAATCATAATTTTAAAGTAATCTTTGGGTAGTTTCCAACTCCGAAGTTTGGAAACACTAAAATGGAATTAAAATGAGAATTTATAATAAATCCGACCCATTCTAGGTGCGATATTGGATTAACTTGGCTGAGGGAGCATATGTCAAATGAATAACTTTCAAATGCTTGGTTTTCAAGTGTGTAAGTTTGTGACAACTTTATGAGCTTATTGCGACAGATTATCCTTGCAATCTTTAGGAAAATATGAAGATCCTATCAAGTATCAGCTGACTCTTAGTCTTAAACAAATTAAGCCAATCAATTTTGATTAAAGCGTATTGTAACGCTTATTTTAAATTATGATTTAAACCATACGGCTATCACGATGAGGCTTCTCTATGATTGGTAACAGAATCCTCCATGCTTGCATTTGAACCAATAGCAAGTATAGTAAATATATTAAAATAATCAAAGTAAAAAACCAATAATAATTGCGTAAAATTTGGAAACAAGTGAATCTCTTGATAATTATAATGAAAATAGTTTTGAACCACTTATGTATAGCTGCTCTTTAGACTAAATAACCTATTGAGTTACTGAAACAGTTGTAACATGTCTAGAGAACCAAAAATAATCAATTAATTTAACCAACCAAACAAATGATCACTTTTTAACACTCGCAAAATAAAAAATAATAAACATCCAAAAAAAGTGAAACATTTTGATGCTCTATAGTAGTTTTCAAAAGTGTGGCGATAAGCAAAATTGAGTAATCTACAAGCAAAATGAACTCAAACTCAAACAAAATAAACTCAGGTAAGTTCCAGAATGCAAATAATTTAAATATTTCCAATGCCTAGGCAAAAGGCAAAATAAAAAATACAGCAACACTAAAATTAAATACAAAATTAAATAAAAAGATTTAGACAATACATTACAACCTACAAACAAAAAACTTTGCTACAACAAAAAATATTGGGATTGTTCCAGAATTTCTTTTAATTCAATCATGATACTGATGAGTCACCAACAGAAGTAATAAAAAAGAAGAAAAACCAGAGCAACCTATAAACAACTTTTCACAAGCACATAATAAAATTTATTCATGCAAATTATATGGTTGGATCCTAAAACATAATCAAACTATTTTAAAAGGTAATTAATGTCTATCCAATTTGGCAAAGAGAGGCATTTTATCAATTTTGAGATTTATTTATTTGAGTTTAATGGTTTTAGTAACTACATAAATTGGGACATATGAATATAATAAAATCAAGACCATGAAAGTTAACCTTCTTCTTTTAGTGATTCTTTATTTCTTTATCTCTACTATGATTTTTATAATGACTCTGAACTTGACATGTTTTATAAACAATATAAAACTCAGGTCAGTGTTATTGAACAGGAGAATGGGTATGATGAAGTCTTCATTAACACTCAGATATTTTATATAGGAAACAAAGAAGCTGATTATATCTGCCTCCTGGCCCATCTGGGCTTAACCTGTTTGATAATTGCCAAGTGGCTAGCTCTGCTTGTGCTCAGTTAATCTCCTCTATAATAGCACCATCAAATTAGACAATGAAGTCAGTGAACCCATCATATATATTTGCTGTCTAACAGCCAACTGGCTTTGGCATCAATCAATCATTATACTTCTCTTGTAATTCAATGGTCCAAAAAATTGAATAAGTACTTTTAAATCCTCCAAGAAATTATGGTACTGAACAAACGTGGTGTTGTAAATTGCACCATTAATGCCATTTCAATATGGCCTTCAAATATTGATATGTGCAAATATTTAGTTGGTTTTGCTTTCAATTTTGGGAATTCCTTGCCTTCTGCAAATAGGTCTGGTTCAATATCCCCCCATTCCGGATTATCATACCTTTCCATGACTGATCCTGGTATGACCTCATCCCAACATGACCCCTTCTGCCACTCTATCTACCTAATGAGTGATCATCAACCCTTGTCCACTATTTAAGTAGAATCATTTATCCTAATAAAGAGAAGTTTATCCACATTTGTGTTGGCTTTAATATTCTTCAAGCTTTTTCCTTTTCTTTTTGCCAAAAGGAATTTCACATCTTGTATTCCAGGAAATTAAGGTATGTGCCCTTAATTTTTCCCTGAAGGCTAACCCAAGGCTAGCTTTGAACCTCAAATCTTTTGTTATAAAGATTTCCTGCTGTGTCCTCCTGGATGTTGTCCCCAGGAGCCAAACACAACATGTGGCCTAGATTAAGATGATATCTCACCCAGCTGAAGTTTTTCTGTGCCTATGTGATTCAGAAATTTGAAAACTTCATTAAAAAGAGGTATTATTTTGGGGTTATCAAGAAGCAAAAGAATAAGCTAAAATCTCAGATAATAAAGTATATCCTATTATGATTAATCTTATGCAATGAGACCCCAAGATTCCCTTGACCTAAGTCATAAATCACTATTCTCATCATATTATCTGGGTATTGTGTCACATGAATCTCTGTATGCATGGCACAATGACATTTGTCTCTGTAGTATTCAATTACAAGAGCAACCAATAAGACAAAAGTGATGATTTCTTGTATGATTCTTCTCTTGTAGACACAATAACTTGGTGCTTGAAAAATACTTCAATGATACCATGTTTATATTGTAATACAACTTTTTAACTGTTTTAAGGTTTTCAGAAATTTTGAAAAGTTAATAAGGCCCCAGAAAGAAAAAAGATTAAATGAGACATTCATTAGTTAATTTTTGGTTGTCTTTGCAAGAGACTCTGAATACTACCAGAAAATTCCTGATCACACCTATGTATAAGACTAAAGCCCAATCCTTAGTGAGTTAATTGATACATGCAAATTTTATAACTAAATATAACAAGCCTGCTTATGCCACCAGATAAAAATGGGACACATGTCATCAAGACTATCATTGAAAAAAGAAACTGAGTCTTGATTTATCTAGACAGCCATGTGTAAATACATATAGATTATTTAATGTTTTAAAATATAGAGGACTTTTCTGGAAAAAAGCCCCACATACATTTAATTCACTGTGCTTCAAAGTCCAAGATCACAATTCAATTTTTTAGTGTCAATCTATGGCTGACTTGGTTGCCCAGCTTGAATTTTAGTTTAAATAAGTACAAGTGTTTGCTGCCTTGGGCTAAACCTGTCTATCAGCCTTCCAAACCAATGAATAATGAGGAATTCAATAAGCTATACTTGTTATCCATCAAGAAAATTTCACTTGTTCTATCTCCTGCCACTACCACCTCCCTTCCTGTGTCAACTTCTCTTAACAGATACCATGACCAGACCTCCTAATCCAGCACATTCTTTAACTTTATTTCCTTTACAATTCTGCCTCATAGGTATATTTTTTTGTTGTAACTGTGCTGTTTTAGGAAAGTTACAAAGGGAAAAATATTTAGAAACTAGATAATTATCTTTATTGAGATATTGGGATTATATAGTATGATTGAGTTGTGGATAGTAGGAACATGATTGTGATGATCACTTGGTTGGATGGTGAAGGGGATGGCTTGATCCTGACAATGAGTCAAGCGTCAAATTGAGCTATTCACCGTAGGGGATCATCATCTGTTCATGTTGTTGAATTTGGTAATTTGAGTTGACTTCCTAGTCTGGCTTCAAGTGGCCAGGTAATTGGATTGCAGGTCACAAACCCGCTTGTTTGGAACCTTGCTGGTGGGTTGAGCCTGTGGTTTTAACACCTCCCATCTGAAGGTTGGCCTCCTCTGGGGTTAGGTCGTCAGGGAGGTTATCAGGAGCCTGGGCGCTGTACTGGACTAATTGTTGTTCTGTGGCGGGCAGGGCAATTTTGTGTTGCTTTTGTCTTGCTTTGCAGGGTCTCAGGCAATCATGGTGTAGGGTCTTGTCTTGTTTGCGCTTCCAAAGTCCTTGCACAAGGTAAGTGTTATTGTTGTTTACCTTTAGAATGATCACTGGTCCTACTTTCTTGGGTTGTAGTTTGCTTTTATCAAAGTTCATGACCCAAACTTTGTCCCCAACTTCATGTCTATCTCGGATGGGGACAAAGTTTTTTTGCAGACGTTCATTCTCCTTCACTGTTTGTTTGATGTTAGCCTTTACAACATGAGATTCTGAGTGTGGGGGACTTCACTTGGAATTTTTGTTTGGGTCCTGTCAATGCTTGGATGATATTTGGCTGTGTGCTGTATACCAACTCAAAAGGGCTTTTTCTGGTGGATCTGTTCACTTGGGTTTGACACATATGTAGTGCAGTCAATAGCTGCTTATACCAGTCTTCAGGTCCCCTGGAAGTGAGCTTAGCTAAGGCTTGAACAAGGCTGCCATTTAGCCGCTCTACACGACCATTGGCCTGTGGGTGGCATGGCGTTGTTATGGTGTGTTTGTCCCCATTTTTTGCAAGGTATATGTTGGTGGTTTTGGAGGTCAGTTCTTTCCCTCCATCAGTTATCAGGAGTTCTGGCTTTCCAAACCTGCTGGTTATTTCCTTGCCAATGAATTATCAGACGTTGTTGCCAGTGTGCGCCCTTACTGCTTGGGCTACTGGGTATCTTGTAGCAAAGTCAATGACAGTAAAGATGTATTTCTTATCATTGTGTTTCCCTGGCATGGGGCCAACAATGTCAAAAGCCTTTACTTTGAAGGGTAGTTGTTTGCGGATGGAAAGTACTGACTTTGGAGGGGTTTTGCTCTTGGCAAACTTTTTGCATACCTCACATTGGTCTAGGACTTCTTGAACATTGCAATATAGGGTTGGCCACCAGGCCTTATGCTTAAGGAACTCATATAGGTTTTGGCTCTTGGGATGTCCAAGGTCTCTGTGATAGCGTAGGATGGTGTCTACTTGCTTGTGTGTGGGGATGTAGGGAATGTTTGTACTGTCAGAAGTTTTTCTGTGTAGGGTCCTGTATATGCCAGCAAATAGGTGTTTGTTTTTGATAACTGTTTTCTTTGTTATGTTGGTCGTGCTGGGGGGGAACCCTTGTCTTTTGTTTGTAGTACTAAGAGAGTCCAGTCAGGGTTGAGCCCATTTTCCCCTCTAGTGGCACAGACATACAGGCGGGAGAGGGTGTCTGCCATGGCAAGCTTGGCCCCAGGTTTGTACTGTATGAGCATGTTGAATCTCTCCAAGAGCTCCATCCAGCAGGCTTGGCGATGAGACAGATTTGCTTGAGTTTTGAAACATATGAGCAACTTGTGATCAGTAAATGCTGTGAATTCTTTCTGCCGTTCTAGGTAACAGCACCATTTGACTAGAAAGTGCACAAAAGCCAACAGTTCTTTGTTGTGGATTGGGTATTGACACTTGCCATCTGTCAATTTGCGCAACTTGTAGGCTACGGGCAGGAAATCACCATCACTATTCTTGATTTGTAGTACTCCCCCAATAGATGCATCTGAGGCGTTGGTTTCCATTTGGTATTCCAAGTCACATTTGGGGTATTTCAGGATGGGAGCTGTTGTAAGCTTCTCCTTGAGGCGTCTAAAACAGAGGTCACTTTGGGGGGTCTACACAAACTTAGATTTGGCGCCTGTTATGGCAGATAAGGGGGCAGTCAAAACGCCACAGTCAGGTATAAAGCAGTGTACATAGGCCACCATCCCCAAGAAGGTGCGGAGTTCCAACTTATCCTTGGGTGGTGGCATTTTGCATATGGCCTGTATCTTTTGACTGTCAGGTTTGATGCCATCCTTTGAAACTACGTGTCCCAGGAAGGGTAGTTGCTCGCAGAAGAACTGTAACTTGGAGGGTTTGGCCAGCAGTTTGTGTTGTGCCAAGGTAGCAAAGACTGCCTCTAGGTCTTTGTGGTGCTGTTCCACCAAGGGGCTGTAAACAATGATGTTGTCCAGGTAGACTAGGGCTTGCTTGCCTATGTGTGGCACAAATACCTCGTTCATGAAGGTCACAAAGGTGGACAGGGTGTTTGTCATGCCAAAGTTAAGCACCACACATTTGTATGAGACATATTTAGTGCAAAAGGCTGTTTTGGAGATGTCTTCCTCCTTGATGCAAATCTGGTTGTAGCCTGCAGTCAGATCAATCTTGGAGAAGACTGTGGCTCCTCCCAAGGCTTTGAAGAGATTGTCAATCAGTGGTAGTGGATAACAATTCTTGATGGTTTTGAGGGTCTGGATGTACAAGCATTCTGGCTACTGCCAACCTAATTAACATCCAGCCATTGCCCAATTTAGTCCCCTTATAATATACCGTTTGGCATACCAAGAATGGCAACAAACCAATATCATGTAACTGTCCAGGTATTCAACGACTCAAACCCATCCAGCACATGACTAGCCCCTAGGTTTGGTCCAACTAATATCCCTGCCACAGCTAAATCTATATAAGTCTAAAGTATTATCCAATAAAATATACTTTTTCTCTTCCTACTTTTATATTTGAAGCTTCCCCAAAAGGCGCTCCTTATATCTGGTAGCACTACGGTTTTTGACCACACCAATGAAAGAGAAAATGACTGACCAAAACCCGCCCACCTTTGCTCACGTACTCAACCAGGCCACATCCCAAGATACCTGTAAAACGTACTTCTGCACCCACAACATTAATGAAGATATTCCTAGTGGATGCACTGTATTCAAAGGTCTGGTCATGCCCAAAGCATGCACCAAGATAATTCAATACAGTCGCTCTCTTCAACCACAAACAAACACACCAACACCTATCACAGGTGAAGTTACCAACACCAAATACATTGATATTGACAAGTTCTTTGGTAAAAACAAAGAAAACATCATCAACTGGCTAGACCACACAGCCGCCAAACTCCGCGCCAGCCGCATCTCCCACAAAAAATGGGTCCAGGAAGCCAGCAAGTGCCTCTATGAGGCCACAACTAACTGGTTTGCCACCTGGGTCAGCTCACAAACTGACAACCAGCTTCACAAATGGGAGGATTTCAAAGCTGACATCACCCACAACTTCTGTGTCACTGAATCCCTCCAAGACATTGCAATACAGCTCAGTGATCTTCCTCAGAAAATCACTATCACAGCCTACGCCAATGAATTTGAGGAAATACACTGCAAAATCCAGAATCCAGCGCAAGCTGACAACTTAAACACCAGAGCATCATTCATCAACATAATGAAGCCCTCTGTTGCTGCCCTCATTTGTCCAGAGGCCAACATCTCCATGCCCATGCGCATTGCAGAAGCCAAGCATGCAGAAAAACGCGCAAACATGGAATATGATGCACACAACAGCAAACACTCCTCAAATGGCAATGGCAGAGAAAACTTCAATGGCAACAAACGCCAAAACACCAATCATAGCAAAAGCAACTCCAATCACAACAATGGCAATCACAGCCAAAGCGCAAACTGCTCCCATCCCAAGAAAGAGGACACTGCCAAAGTAAACAATGCTGAAACAGAAACCCACAATGAATCTGACCCCACATTCTCTGACCTCAAAGGTCTTAAAACAGAGGAACATGGAAAAGAGGAGGGGGAACAGGCTTAAGTGCCCCTGTCTCCCCCCAACTTGACAAGAAACTGTACCAAGGCACAAACTTTGCTACTTGCAGCCCCTGTGTCCTGCAATCCTTCATTTTTATGAACTTAAAAATTAAAGATCACTCACAACTTCTTGTCTACCCATGCACTTAAAAATCACATACACATAAAATTTTATTTGACTCTGGTGCATAACACACTATGGTTAGCAAACTTTTTGTAACCAAGTACAAAATACCAGTTGTCAAATCCAACTTCAAATACGCCAGAATGGCAGACAAATCAAAGGTTCTACTCAAAGGCAAAATAAATCCCTTCAGAATTGAACTCCAAGGAATAAAAATGTCCATCAAAGGAATCTTCATGAACAACATAAACTACAACATTGTAGCAGGCATAACTGGTTCACCAAAGTGAACCCCAGTGTATGTTGGAAAACAAAAACCATGACCATCAAATGCAACAGAGTCAATTTTAACATCCTCAAAGAACCCAATGACCTCATTCTAAGAGACACAATATTTGTCCAGGTCATAAACCAAGATGACTCAGAACGTCTAACCAAAGATAGTACCCTCCACATAATGAGGTACACTGAGTTCAATAACATACAAATAACCAAAATCCAATGCCCAGAACTTGTGGCACTCCTAAATGAATACACTCATGTATTCAAAGAAGAACTCACCAAGCTACCCCCCAAACAGGAGGTCAAACATGACATTGACCTATGTAAAGCCATGCCCAAACCTGCACCCCTCTATAGACTCTCTTCCATGGAGACAAAAACCTCAAAACACACATTGAGGACAACCTAGCTAAAGGCTTCATCCGCCTTTCTGAATCCCCATGGGGGCAGCAGTATTCTTTGTAAAAAAAGGAAGGCACTCTACATCTAGTAACTGACTATAGAGCTCTCAATGCAAGCACAGTAAAGAATAAATATCCTCTTCCACTTATAGAGTATCTGTTTGCAAGACACTCAGGAGCCAAATTTTTCTCCAAAATTGACCTCACCTCAGGGTACAACCAAGTTGAAGTAAAGGAAAAGGAGATACCAAAAACTGCATTCCGTACACAATTTAGATCCTTCAAATGTAGAGTAATGAACTTTGGAATGACTAATGCTCCTGCAATGTTTGTCACCATGATGAACTTAAGCACTAGAAGGTATCTCAAATACATTATACTACCTCAACAACATCATAATATTCTCAAAAACAAAAGAGTAACACCTCACGCATGTCTGCAAGACACTTGATCAACTTGCAAAGCACAAACTTTACGCAAAACCAAGTAAGTGCCAATTTATGGAAAAGGAACTTCTGTTCTTGGGCCACATTGTCTCTGACAGTGGCATCAAAGCAGATCCAGACAAAATTAAAGCCATAAATAACATGCAACGCCCCACCTCTGTTAAACAAGTTAGATGCTTTCTTGGTATGGTAGCTTACCTAAAGAAATACATTAAAGACTGCGGAAAACTAACCACACCAATCAATGACTTAATCAAGGGTAATGCCAAAAAGAAATTTATCTGGACTCCAAAATGTGACAAGAGTTTTCATTTATTAAAACAAGCTCTGATCAAAGCACCAATCTTGCAATACCCTGACAATAACAGGTGCTACAAGCTTGAGCCAGATGCCAGCAACACCGCCATTGGCGCAGTCCTGCACATCTGCCAGCCAGGGCAGCAAGACTTCCTGCCAGTATGTTACAAAGAAGAAAACTAACTAACTCTGAGAAGAGATACCCAATACATTATAAGGAATTGCTAGCAATATACCACACTTGCAAGAAATGGAGATGTTATATAGAAGGACATTTAAACGTCTGAGTACTAACTGACCATAAATCCTTAATCTATTTCAAAACTCAGAACACACTTGCACAGCGGCAAGGCAAATGGATGTCCTTGCTGGAACAGCTTAACCTGGACATCCAGTACAAAAAGGGGGCAGAGCTGGTCACGGCCAATGCTCTCTCTAGACTATGTCAGCCTAGAGAGGATCACCCTGACCACCTGGACCCTGACTGGCCCAACCTATACAACACTGAGTACAAGACAAAAGGAAAGGATCCCTCCACACATCAACTAACCCATGATACACTAGTAAGGAATGAAAAGTATTTACATGTATCAAATGACACAGTATACCAAGTTATTAATGATAAGCATATCCTGTACATCCCACTTGCACAAAGAGTTGACACCATACTAAGACATCACCTCCTACTAGGCCATACAAAGGCTAACAACCTATAACTCACACTAAAAGAGATAGTATGGTGGCCCAACCTCAAGCAGGATATAGTTGATGTTCTGAAAAAGTGCACAGTGTGCAAGAAATACACCAGTACAAAAGCTCCTCAGCCAACAGTCAACCCAGTACCAGACTTTTGTGAATGCAGCTATTCACAGTATTTTGATTTTGCCTTTGGTGGGCCATTTTGAGGACAAATCTCTTGCTTTTGCTTTTGCTTTTTCTACTCAAAATGAGTTGATGACCAATTCAGGAAGTATAATTGTTTGGTTTCCTGATCCCTGCGCAACTCACTCACCCCACTAATGCTGGTGGCAAGTGATCCTACCGTCAATGTACTGTTTTGTGGTAAAGATACACAGTATATATTCACAAGCTTTATACCCAATAAATCTTAAGTTCTATTCACATTTTTGTCTTTGTATCTTCTGTACTTCTGTGCCTCTCTCTAGCCACACTTATAGAGATTATTCTTCCAGGGCCGCAAGGTAAACACATTTGCCTTCCCTGTCATCTAACCAAGACTTAGTACAAATCCAATACTAAGGTTAGGATTTCCCATTGTGTGTCTGTGCCACGCCTCAGAACACAACAAAGATGGTGCTCACTACAAGGGCTGTAAGCCCCTTGGTTATCCCCTTCACATCCACGTTTTCAGGCCCTTTGCCTCCGCCTATACAAGAGTTGACTTCACCTGAAATTACCAGTCCTCCTATTGAAGAGGACATTGCCAACCAGCCTATTACCCCCACAATACTGAACCTCAGGAATGGTCCCTGCCTAGTTGCTTACCCCATGGGTACCCCTGACTTAGAACAAGTCATGTCGGTAGCCCTTGGGATAGCCCGTGAAGGAGCCATCCCTTACCTTCAGTTGCAGTTCAGTCGGGCTGAATACTACAAATTAATTATGGCTCCTCAATTTCCACAACATCTCTTCTCAGAGGCTGGCTCCACTGAGCACTTACTATCATTCTTCATGCAGCCTGCCTTGGCCCACCATTGTATGGTGTTAGGGCTCCACGTCCAAGAAATCTTGTCTCTGCAATCTGTGGTTACTCATCACTGGGACCAGTTTGCTGCCTATCAACAGTGGATTCATTCCCTGTTTTCATTGGTATCTGACAATCAACGCAACTCTGTAACCTCCCAGGCCTGTTTAGTTAATTCTATTGAACAAATGCGCCAGTCTATCCCTGAATATGTGAGAGAACGTCTACACAAGTTTCACCAGCTAGAACAACCCTGGCAAGCTCAGGTAGATTCCACCTTAAACGCTTATCTTGCTGACTTCAAGCAACTTGTGCAACAGCTCAATGCCTTCAGTACATATTCCTTTGAGCAGCTACAGCAGGTAGCAGACTTTGCTGCTAGCAGCCTTAATGAACTCAGTATTGCATTTGAGCAAGAAAGAGCGGCCACTGCTGCTGCCATAGCCAAACTCCAGAATCAAGTAAATGAGCTATCTACGCCCAAGCCAGATGTTCCGTCCTCTCCCCCTTCTGATGAATTGGTGGATAGGAAAAAGAGAATATGGGACGCCATTTGAGAACTACATTTGACTACTCGCAGTCAGGGACGTCCTGCTGAGGCGCCTCAACCTGACTCCCAGGTTCTTGAACTGACTACCCAAGTTGCAGAGCTACAGCAAGAGCTTGTCGCCCTACGTGCAATGATGGCAACTGCTGCTAGTCCAGTTGGGGTTGTCGATAAAGATGGCTGCTGCCCTGGTTTATCTGGAGTACCTCAAATCCAATGTGCTAGGGAATTAATTGCCCTAGCTAACAAGGTGAATCAATTGAAGTGGGACCACACTGAGCTGGATAGAGACGTACAAGAAATTAATGAAGTAATCAAATCTGTAAATGATAGATTCTCCCCTTGCCTCTCAGTGGGGTCATCCCTTACTTCACGTCTGGCTGAACTCTACATAATAGTGACCACCCAAGGTCAACGCTTAGATACTACTGCACAACAGACCACTCAAGCTGTCAATACTGGAGCCCGTGCTGTTGAGACTCTTAACACCCTTGAAGAAAGTGTTTGCCAGCTATGGGCTAGAAAACCCCCCTCAGAATCTGAGGCAGAGTTTATCCTGCATATCAACATACTTGATAGCAACAATGGTGGCCCAACTCCCAAAACTCACTTCAAGCCTACCTTTAAGCAAGTCTTTGACCCCAAAACCTTGACCATTGCAGCTTTCCTAACTATCTATGAAACTGCCATGCAAAGAGCCTCAGACAACGTCAAGAAGAAACACATTCTGACCTGTCTACACCCAACCTGCCAAGAGGTAGTTGTGCCAGAACTACCCTTCATTGAGACATGGGAAGATATAAAAGCATGCTCTGATTGATGAGTTTGGTGGTGACCTTAGCCTGGAAGTAAAGAAGGATGCCTTCATGCATATTGCTTTTAAGCCTAAAGAGACACTATCCAAGTTTGCAGACAGATTCTACATGGAAGGACAGCAACTGATTACAAGCAGACAGTTGACAGCTCATGAAACCTACATGGCTTGCGCTCAAGCCCTCAAGGTTAACCAACTTCTGTGCCTTTGCTTCAAAGCCCATAATTCTATGCTCTCTTCTATGAAGAGCATAAAGACATTGTTGCAAGATATGCACCTTACCCACTCTGGTGCTTTATTAGGGAAAGTCAAGCTGCTTCTAACTCTGGTTCATCTTCCCATGGTCCTTGCATTCTTACTATGAACTTGCAGAATCCTCCTCAACGCCACGGTTGCCACAACTGTGGTCAGATAGGTCATCATTCTCAAGTTTGTACCAATCCGCAGGTTGAAGGAGCTGATCCAAAGGAACAGGCGGGAAAAGAGCAGTCAACCTAGAGGCAGAGACGCTCTTGGTTGACAATTCTTCCCAGTCTCTTCCAATTCCTCCCTCTATGGCTGAATCTGAGCCTGCTGATAATGAGGCTCCACCTATCCTCCTCCTGTTTCATGATATCTCTGATGACTATGACCTACTGATTCTGATATTGACGGCACTGATGCATATGGGTACTATGTTCTGGCTGTTCCCAAAACCATTATAGTTCCCTATAAGTTACGCTCAGGAAAGACTACAACTACCGCTAAGCCTTTGCCTGAGGCCAATGAGATTGTTTTGCGCCCTTATCTCAATCAGGCCAAGAGGTCCCCTGTGCTAGTGGAGTAGTCAGAGAAAGCTGCTGAGGTTGCTGATGCTGTCTTCAATAATGTATCTATTTTGCTCCCCCCTCCAGACTGTTTATAAGGAGTTTCCAGGGTTAAGATGCATGATTGAGAAGTGGGATAAGGAACTAGCAAAGGCTCAAGATATCCTGGCTGTCCTTCCTCCTTTTGGTTGCACTACCACTTGAGTAGAGATATCCATTAAAAAAGTGAAGATTAAGGATGTTCTAGACACTGGCTCACCAGTCAACGTTGTATCCTCCAAGATTGTGAAGAAACTCAAACTTGCCCCTGACCTTAATTATCACCAGTTGTATGGCACAGCTGAACTGTCTATGACCCGTGCCATAGGGGCTTACTCCGCTCTGCCCATTCAGTTTGGCAAGCTTCTCCTAGCCGTACCAGCAGTTGTCTTGGAGAATGAGGGTTATGATCTCCTAGTTGGCACCCAGTTCCTTAGGGAATATAATGGGATCATCAACTTGAAAGATGGCTACTTCTCTATTCTGGGATACAAAGTCCCCTTAATCTTTGAAGAGCCAGTTAAAGTTCCGGGGAAACACCTCAAGACTTGTACCTTGGAATATCCCACTGGGGTTTTCAACCTCAAGTATCACACCCACTTTTCAAACATGAAGTGTCCACCCATGGCTTGTCCTGCATCTGAAGGGATCCCCCTATTAGCCACGTCTGCTGTCACCATCCCACCTGGCTCGTAGGCCATCCTGGACTCCCAAATATCTTATGAACTACCTGAACACACCTTCTTGGAGTTGTACTCTCCCCCCTCCTTAGGACGCAACAAACCTTACCTCTGTCCTGAAATCCTAGATGTCTCTCATAAAGACCCTTTTCAGTTGTTGGTAGCCAACCTGACTGCAATCCCCATGACCCTATCTAGGGGGCAGGCCGTTGGATATGACAAGTTGTTGGGCGCTCCTGACGTCCTGTCTCTTCATCCTTTTGGTACGTTTCAAGGTTTTAACCTACCAGAGGATGAGCCTCAAGTCCTATCTTTGTTCACTGCACAAGACTTCCCACAACTGTCCCCGGTTCAACAGAAAGAGGTGTTAGATTTACTAGACCAATTTTCTGATATCTTTGCTTAGAACAGTACTGATTATGGGTTAGCCAAAGGCGTTATCCATCAAATTGACACTGACAACGCCTCCCTTCTGTGCTAAACCATATTTTTGCAGTTGTGTGGAAGACGCCCAAGTATTTAAAGAGCTCAAACAACTGTTAGACGCTGGGCTGCTGGCGCCTTCCCAAAGTCCTTGGGCTTCCCCACTACTCATCTTAAAGAAGAAGGATGGGGTTCATTGTATTGTGATGGACTATTGCCAATTGAACTCTTTGACCAAGAAGGACTCATACCCCTTGCCGTGTATTGATGATGCTCTCTGACAACTTGGAGGCTCTAAGTTCTTCTCTGTCATGGATCTGGCATCTGGATACTGGCAAGTTGACCTATCCCCTGAGGATTGCCAGAAAGCCGCACTCATTACTTCTGAAGGGCTTTTTGAGCCTACTTGCATGCCACAGGGACTTTGCAACGCCCTGGCCACCTTCCAAAGGGCCATGGACTCCATCCTTTGTGACTTGAAGTTGTTGTGCGTCCTAGTATACTTGGATGATATAACAGTTTTCAGCGCTACCTTCACCAATCACCTGGCTCATCTCAAAGAGGTGTTCATAAAGATTTGAGAAGCTGGCCTCAAACTGAAGCCTTCAAAGTGCGCCTTCTTCAAATAACGTCTTGAATTCTTGGGCCACAAAGTAACCCAGACAGTGATTTGCCCAATGACTAAGAAGGTTGAAGCCATTGACAAAATGCTTCTGCCCACCAACTTGCAAGAAGTAAAAGTCTTCCTGGGGATGATGGTCTACTACAGACAGTTTATCCCTGACTTTTCCAATACTAGTGAACCTTTAGTCCAGCTATTACATAATGTTCCTTTTGAATGGACCTCCAGTCAGCAGCAAGCCTTTGAGACCCTTAAACAAAAACTCCAAGAGGCGCCAATCCTAGTGTATCCTGACTATGATAAGGAGTTCATCCTGTACACCAATGCTAGCAATCTAGCTATTGGAGCCATTCTGGCCCAACTGGATAATGAGGGTGTAGACCATCCTGTGGCTTACACTTTCCGCGTGCTAAACAGGCATGAGAAGAACTATAGTGTCACAGAGAAGGAGTGCCTTGCTGTGCTGCATGCAGTCAAACAATTCTGCCACTACATTTATGGTACCCATTTCACTGTTGTCACTGACCACGCTTTGCTCAAGTGGTTACAACAACTTGAGGAGCCTGAAGGACGCTTAGCCATATGGGCCCTCTGCCTACAAGGCTATGACTTCACTGTACTCCATTACCCCGGGATTCAACATCAGAACACTGATGGGTTGTCCCGAATGCCCATCCTTGCCCTACATCCTGCTGAGGCAGATTGCCTGTACAAGCTAATTGGCTACCCTTCATCCTGGGAAAGTGAGACAGAAGAGGTTCATCTTGCCCTGTCCAAATTGTCTGAAGACACCCTCATACGCAACAATCAGCTCTTCAAAAAGGTACAAGACCAGTATCTGCCTTATGTACAGCCCAGTCTTTGCCTCTTGTTGGCGTCACAAGCCCATAAAGAAACTGGAAATAGAGGCATTGCCAAGACCTTTGACTGGCTTCAGAAGAACTACTTGTGTGAGAATCTTTGCCTGATGATCCCAGATGTCATTGCTAGCTGCCACAACTGCCAGCTACAGAGGCCTCAAGCTGCTGTCCACAAGTTCAAATTAGTTCCCCCTCAACATGCCTTTCACACTGTTAGCATTGACGCAGTAGGTCCTCTTCCCCGCTCTTGTTCTGGGTGTTGCTTTATTTTGGTTGCTGTCAATCACTTTAGCAAGTGGGTAGAGGCTTGCCCTACAAAGGATATCACGGCTAAGACAACTGCTGCCTTCCTGTTGCAAGACGTTTTCTACTGCCATGGCTGTCCTCAAGTGTTGCTCTCCAATAATGGGACTAACTTTAATGCCAAGCTAGTAACCTCTGTTGTCAAAGCTTTGGGATCCCACCAATTCTTCTCTGCCCCCTACAATCCTTCCACCAATGGGGAAGTTGAACGTGCTAACTTGACACTGGTCTCCATCATGATGAAACTCACCTACTCAGACGCTGCCAACTGGGACTTGTACTTACCTGCTGCTCTCTTTGCATACCGCCTTAGCAAACATTGTGTCACTGGGTACCCCCCCTTTGCTATGCTGTATGGGCAAGAGGCTACTACCCCATTGCTCTTGGGGGCCCCCTTGCTCACCTCGGATAAGGCCATGAATCCTGACAACCACATCAAGGATCTAGTTAACCGCATAATTGATATTCAAGCCACTGCCTACACTTCCGCATATAAGACTAAGATGCTTGAGCTCTCTCCTGATAATGCTGAACGCTCCCCCCTGCCTGAGTTTGATGTTGGCGACTATGTCCTTTATTACCAATACAGAGTAGGTGATTGCGCACACAAGTTGGACTCTCTGTGGATTGGCCCTCTAGAAGTAACTTTTAAGCAAGGGTCTGAATACACTGTAAAGCTCCTGTCTAGTGGCTGTTCTTTTGCTTGAGTGCACGCAAAGTTCCTTTGTAAATACCACCCCCCTAAGGCCAATCTAGAGGAGGGCAATGTTGTGAATGCAGCTATTCACAATATTTTGATTTTGCCTTTGGTGGGCCATTTTGAGGACAAATCTCTCACTTTTGCTTTTGCTACTTGAAATGAGTTGATGACCAATTCAGGAAGTACAATTGTTTGGTTTCCTGATCCCTGTGCAACTCACTTGCCCCACTAATAATGGTGGCAAGTGATTCTACCATCCATGTAATGTTTTTGGTAAAGCTACACAGTATATATTCACAATCTTTATACCCAATAAATCTTAAGTTCTATTCACATTTTTGTCTTTGTGTCTTCTGTACTTCTGCGCCTCTCTCTAGCCACAACTAGTAGAGATTATTCTTCAAGGGCCGCAAGGTAAACACATTTGCCTTCCCTGTCATCTAACCAAGACTTATTACAAATCCAATCCTAAGGTTAGGATTTCCTGTTGTGTGTCTGTGCCGCGCCTCAGAACACAACACAGACCCTGAACCATTTAAGGTCTGGGGGCTAGACGTAGTGGGGCCCTTCCCAGAAACAAAGACAAACCAATGTTTCTTAATTGTAGCTATCAACTTTGCCACACACTGGCCCATCTGCTGGGCAACAAAGGACCGCAAAGCAAAAACCATCAACCGTTTCATTAACAAGGCAATCATAGCCAACTACGGCACTCTAGACTACATCATAACTGATGGAGCAACAGAGTTATCATGTCATGTAGTAAAATACAACTTGAAATCCAAAAGCATTAAACAATTTACAACCTCTTCATACAGGCCAACGGTAGAGTGGAACGCCTAAACGGTAGCCTCATCAGGACCCTAGAGAAAATAATGGATGGCAAAGCCAAAGACACATGGCCACTATATGTGAAACATGCATTGCTAGTATCCCAAGTCCACACCAATCAAGGGACAGGCTATTCACTGTTTGAGCTAACCTACAGTTACAAACCAGAAATAATTACCCACAACAAACAGCCATACATAAAGATCCCCCCAGGGAAATCCCCCACAGTAGAACAAGCACCAAATCTACAACACATCCGCCTCAAAGCTAAAATAGCTGAAATGAAGAGGCTCAAGACACAAAAAGTAACCTCCACAGAGGAACCACTTCCCATCAACTACCCTGTCTGGATTCTAGCTGGCAACAGAAAGAAACTAGACTCAGTACACAGGGGACCAGGAAGAGTCATCAAATACAGACCAGAGCACAACACTTATCTAGTAAAATTCCAAAGTGCCAAGAACCCTATTATCAAGAAATACCACAGAACCTGTCTCCGCCTCAGTAACAGAGAGCACTCAACCAGACTGGTTCCAACTAGTAAACAGCTCCAGGAGCATCAGGCAGCAGCCATGAAAACAAAGCCCCTCCTGATGCACCAGAGTGACCCCTTAAGGGGGGTGTTGAGGGTCTGGATGTACAAGCATTCTGGCTACTGCCAACCTACTTAACATCCAGCCATTGCCCAATTTAGTCCCCTTCTAAGATACCGTTTGACATACCAAGAATGGTAACCAAGCAATATTACTTGACTGTCCAAGTATCCAGTGGCTCAAACCCATCTAGCACATGACCAACCCCTAAGTTTGGTCCAACTAAATCCCCACCACAGTCAAGTCTATATAAGACTAAAGTATTATCCAATAAAATATACTTCTCTTCTTTCTTAATTCCATATTTGAAGCTTCCCCAAAAGGCGCTCCCTATCAATGGTAACCTTGTTTAGGGCTTGGTAGTCTGTGACCAGACGTAAGGTGCTGTCCTTCTTGGCCATGAAGAATATGGTGGCCCCAAAGGGAGACTGTGAGGGGCAGATAAGTCCTTTCTCCAACACTTCCTTGAGATAGGCACATAGGGCGTTGTCTTTGTTTGGGGTCAACCTGTAGATAGGACACACTTTGGGTACAGTCCCCTTGAGATGGATGGAGTGTTGGATGTGTTTCTCAGGGGGCAGCCCAGGTAGCGCTTCTTTTAAGATTTCTGGATGATGGGCTACAATTTTGCTGTCCTGAGGCATGAAGGTATCCTGGTGGTCCTTGAAGTGTATGATCTCATACTGGCAGGAGTCCCAGTCAATTGCCTTCAGGTTATCCTTTTTGTCCAGGGTCTCTGTCAGAATTGACAATTCTCCTCCTCTGGAAACCCAGGCCCAAGAGCGGCAATTGAACCTGGAACCTGGATTCCCCCGGGCCGCCGGGCCTATGGACTGCGGGACTGCCCGCCCGCATTTTTCTGGGGCCAAGCCCCTGCAAGCTGACACTGAAGATGGTTGCCCACCCAGTGAAACAGATCAAGCCAAGGAAATTGGTGCACCAAGTGGAGTGCCAATCACAACACCTAATGGAGGCAGCCAGGCAACAACTATTAGCTTCATGAGTTTGAAGTCTTCACCAGCAACCAATCAAGAGCCAACCCAGGAAGAGGCACCAGCCTGCAACCTGGCCCCATGACCACAATGCTAGAGCAAGATAATCAAGTAGCTAAATTGGGAGTCACAACCAATGAAAGAACTCCCGGGCTGAGCGCCATTTTTCTGCCTTTAGACCCAAGTCCCCAATTTCCCCGGCCCTGCCTTTCCCAATGCCCTAATGACTCCCCAATGGAAAATGTTAAGTTTGGAGGTGGGGTGCTATATAGACCCAAGGACCCCGCGCTCTAAACTTATTGCCATTTTTAAATAAAGGTTATGTTACTTTGGCTCATACAGCTATTACCATATTTTGTATTTGCCGTCTATAAGTTAAGTTCAAGATCCCCTGGCCCTCCTGCCCCTCTTCCTGCAGTTTTCTGTCCACCTGGTGCTCCCTTTGGGCCCGTTCATTTTACTGATTACCCATTAAAGCCCAAATATAAGGATTACACACCAGAGAAAATCATTGAACTTGATCCATTAGCCTGCATCCAATCCGCCGTCAGATACAACTGCCAAGGCCTGTGGATATTCTCTACCCCCAAGTTATTTAGAGGAAAATCCAACTACATCCCGGCCTATAACGTTTATATGGAACCACCCGTAACACCAAAACCAATGCCAGCCTCTTCCTCCAACATGCCAACTGACCATACCAGCAAGCTTTTTAGTATAGTGTACATCACCCTCACTGGGGTGGTGGGCACCGTTGTACCGGCTGCCGGCCCGTGGTCTTGGTTAAGAAAGTCTGCTTCTTACCTCTTGAAGTTAGCACCTCTCTTGTGGTGGGCCCTGCCCGCAAAAAATCCGGCCCAAGTTACCTCCAAAACCGGCGGGCCAGCCGCCTGAGAGTGGGTCCCTGATAGTCTCTGTGATGCGCAAAAAGACGTGGTTGCGTAGGAGTTGGTCCACTGAGTCAGGGTAGATCTGGTGGTTGACGCCTTCACACTTAATGGTCAACACTGAGGTTGCCCAGTCTACGTGAGGATTGTTCTTTTGTAACCAATCTAACCCCAGTACAATGTCAAACTTGTGGAAGTTAATGACGGGACCTTGGATGGTGGAGTGTAGGTTCTCAAGCATGATGGAGAAGGGGGAAGTTTCCTTTGTTGCAGTGATGTGATGTTTGTCAGCCAGGACCACATTTTTAATCTGCAAAGGATTAGTGGCCAGCTTAAACTTGTCCACAAAGCTACTGTTAACTAGGGTTCAATATGCACCCAAATCCAGGAGTGCTGAGCCTGTGTAACTGCAAAAACAAAAATGATAGGACATCAGTTTACTGGGATGTCTGGTGATGGTGTACAGTACTGGGTCCTCTGAGGGCACTTGGATAATTGGACATTGGTCCACATCCTTGGGTTGGTACTCATCATTGGGCAAGTCAGGAGTTGCATGGGGAGAGCTTGGCTTGCTTAGTACTCTCTCTGGGCTTTCCCTTGTCTTGATTGCCTTGTGTGACGGTGACATGAAAACGGGTACAATTTGACTAGCCATTGTTCCCACTTCCATGTCCATTTGAACCTGTAGGTTTATGGTTGGTGTTATTCCCGTTGCCTCCAGAGGGTGGCTAAGTGGAACGCCCACCTGGATGGGAATCCTTGGGTCTTTCTTGTTTTCCAGTTTGTGCCTTATGAAAGGTGTTGGAGGTTTTCTCCGCTTTGTGATACAGGCTTTGCAGGTTGGTCACCTGGTCCAGGTTCACGTGCCTCATTACATGCAATTTAAGGGTGTCGTAGTACATGAGATGTGTGGCTGGGGTGTCAAAGGCCATGCCTGATGGTGATCAAAGATGGAGTTCCTTGTAGGCACGTGTGAGCTCCTTCACAGTGCCTGTCTGGGTAAGGTTATTTACTTGGTGTATTATCATGAGCGCTGTATCCTTAAGCACAAATCTTGCCAGGAAGTCTTTCTTGAAGGTATCCCAGTTCTTGTTGTTGTAACTGTGCTGTTTTAGCAGAGTTACATGAGAAAAATATTTAGAAGATAGATAATAATCTTTATTGTGAGATAGTGATTATATAGCTATTGTGAATCAATGGATAACAGGAACATGATTGGTGATCACACGGTTGGATGGCAGAAGGGGGTGGCGTGATCCTGCTAATGAGTCAAGCGCCAAATCAAGGTATCCACCGTGAAGGATCATTGTCTGTTCATGTTGATGGATCTGGTAATCCAAGTTGACTTCCTAGTCTGGCTTTGAGTGACTGGGTAATTGGATTGCAGGTCACAACCCCTCTTGGTTAGAACCTTGCTGGCGGGTTGAACCTGCAGTTTTGATACCCCCTGGCTGAAGGTTTGCCTCCTCTGGAGGCAGGTTGTCAGGGAGGTTGTTGGGAGCCCAGGCGCCATACTGAACCAGTTGTTGTTTGGTGGCGGGCAGGGCGGTTTCACATTGTTTCTGTCTTGCTTTGCAGGGCCGTAGGCGGTTGTGGTGTAAGGTCTTGTCTTGCTTGCGTTTCCCAAGCCCTTGCACAAGGTAAATGTTATTGTCGTTTACCTTTAGAATGATTGCTGGTCCTACTTTTTTGGGTTGTAGCTTGCTTTTTTTGACATTCATGACCCAGACTTTGTCCCTGACCTCATGTCTTTGACAGATGGGGATGAAGGTCTGTTGTAAGCGTTCCTTTTCCTTGGCTGCTTGTTTGCTGTTGGCCTCTATTACTTGAGAGTCTGAGCAAAGGGGACTTGACTTGGAATTTCCAGTTTGGGTCATGTCAATGCTTGAATGATATTTGGCTGTGTGCCGTATACCAGTTCAAATGGGCTTTTCCCGGTGGATCTGTTCACTTGGGTTTGGCACACAAGTAATGCAGTTGGTAGCTGCTTATACCAGTCTTCATGTGAGAGAGGGGGGCTAAACTAACTAAGTTTGGCTCCCATCCCAGTGTAACAAACCACCAGTATGCCATCCAGTGCAGAACTGGGAGGGCCGCTTGGAGGGGGGACCACAGGGAGGACACCGGGGACAACTGAGGGAAGTAGGCATTCAAACCCATCTGTATCAGGCCAGTGAGCAACCAGGGAGTGCAGGTAGGAGCGGGAGAGGACACCTTGGAGGGCCCAGGGGGTACTGAATGCCTCTGGACCACGTTGGGGAGGGGAGGCATGGGAGGCACTACTTCTTCAGAAACGGGTGAAGTAAGGTCCACAGTGTCCAAGTCCAAATCATCACACGTCAGGCTCTTGACCACAGCCTCTCCAGAAAAGAGAAGACTGCTGGGGAGGTCCCAGAGACTGGCAGGGTCTCTACCTACCAGACAGGCTGACGAAGAGATTTTCCCCCATAAATCAGGGGAGGTGGACCACAGAAGCAGCAAGAACAGAGCCAAGGAAAATACCACAAATTTGAGAGCTGGGAGTATCATAGGAATGTTCCTCACAAAATTTGGAGTAGGACAGTATATTTTTCAGATAAAAATAAGGCAGAACAAGGGCTGATAGGGTATACTTATCAAAATAGACCCAAACTGTAGCAGAACGGGTCCAGAGGGCTTTACAATGATTGTGAGAGGTTTGGGAAGAACGACAAGAAAGAGCGGGTTCAAAATCAATGATTTTAATAGAAAATTCAGAATAATAATAGGTATTATAGGGAAAATCAATTGAAAATTTGAGTTTTAAAACTCTGTTTTGAAAGCAAGAACGGGAAAGGCAACTACTAGATGAACCAATACTAGTATAATGAACCAGAAGAGAAGCTGGGTTCAAAACTGGCTGGCAGAAGGTAAGCTTGGAACAGAAACTAACACCCTAATCTTTAGGCTATAGGAACTCAAAACTGGGTTCCAAATAAACACAAATATAAAAATAAAGTGCAGAATAGCTCCAAACTTTAATATTATTGGAAAATAGACAAGCAGGGGACTAGAAGTCCCCTTGCTTGCATAAAAGGGATGGGCTGCAAATAAGTTGGGTCATGTGACAGTGGAACCAAATCTAATTGGCTGGAGGCAAAACTTTGCTAGGCAGGGGCAGGGGGACTGGAGGGGTTCATTCCAATTTCCGCGGTCAGATCTGATTGGCTGGAAGGGGCACAGGTCATTTGGAATTCACTTGTGTTGCTCAGTGCCAATGTGGTGGCCTCTGATTGGCCAGCTCTAATGGTTTTTAGAAGTGGGCGATACCAAGCTAATAAGTAGTCCAAATTAACCAGTGTTTCTTCCCAGGAGGGAACAACCAAAGGCAGAGGTTCCGCAGGGTAGGCCAGCACAAACCTCTCATCTACCGTGTGAGCTAAATCATTTAAAGAATTAAGGGGTTTGGCAGGCGTTTTAGAACCTTTCTTGGTACGACAAGGGAAAATTGAGCAATCCAAAGCCAGAGGTGGCAGTGAATTTACACTTCAGGTCTCCTGGCAGTGAGTTTGGCTAGGGCTTGCACGAGGCTACCATTAAGCCGCTCCACGCGTCCATTGGCCTGTGGGTGGTATGGTGTTGTGGTGGTGTGTTTGACCCCATTTTTGGCAAGGTACATGTTGGTGTTTTTGGAGGTCAATTATTTGCCCCCATTGGTTATCAGGAGTTCTGGCTTTCTGAACCTGCTGATTATTTCCTTGCCAATGAATTGTCAGACGTTGTTGCTGGTGTGCTTTTTCACCGCTTGGGCTACTGGCCACCTTGTCGCAAAATTGATGGCTGTGATGATGTATTTTTTGTTGTTGTGCTTTCCTGGCATGGGGCCCACAATGTCAAGAGCCCATACTTTGAACGAGAGTTGGGTTTGAATAGGGAGTACATACTTAGGCAGAGTTTTGCTTTTGGCAAACTTTTTGCAGACCTCGCACTGTTCTAACACTTCCTGGACATTGCGGTATAGGGTTGGCCACCAGGCTTTATGTTTTAGGAATTTGTATAGATTTTGGCTCTTAGTATGTCCAAGATCTCTGTGGTAGCAAAGAATGGTATCAACTCATTGATGTGTGGGAATGTAAGAGATGGTTGTACCATCCAACATTTTTCTGTGAAGAGTCCCGTATACGTCAGCAAAGAGGTGCTCATTCTTGATGACCATTTCTCTGGTGATATTGGTTGTGCCTGCGGAGAACCCTTTGTCTTTTGTACGGAGCACTAGGAGAGGCCAGTCTGGGTCAAACCCATTCTCTCCCCTAGAAGCGCGGACATACAGGCGGGACAGGGCGTCTGCCATGGCAAGTTTGGCCCCGGGCTTATATTGGATGAGCATGTTAAACCTTTCTAATATTTCCATCCATTGCGCTTGGCGGTGTGACAGGTTTGCTTGTTTCTTGAAATAGATGAGCAACTTATGGTTGGTTAGTGCTGTGAATTCTTCCTGCTGTTCCAGGTAACAGCGCCATTTGACTAGGCAGTGTATGATGGCCAACAGCTCTTTGTTGTGGATTGGGTATTGACACTTGCCATCTGTCAATTTGCGCAACTTGTAGGCTAAGCGCAGGAAATCACCATCACTATTCTTGATTTGTAGTACTCCCCCAATAGATGCATCTGAAGTGTTGGTTTCCATCTGGTACTCTCTGTCTTGTTTGGGGTATTGTAAGATGGGAGCTGTCATGAGCTTTTCCTTGAGATGTCTAAAACAGAGATCATGTTGGGGGGTCCATACAAACTTGGACTTGGCGCCTGTTATGGCAGACAAGGGGGCAGTCAAGACGCCACAGTCGGGCATGAAGCGTTGTACATAGGCTACCATTCTCAAGAAGATGTGGAGTTCTGATTTGTCTTTGGGAGGTGGCATTTTGCAGATGGTTTATATCTTCTGGCTGTTGGGTTTAATGCCGTCTTTTGAGACTATGTGTCCCAAGAAGGGTAGTTGCTCTCGGAAGAACTGGCATTTGGAGGGCTTGGCCAACAGTTTGTGTTATGCTAGGGTTGCAAAGACTTCCTCCAGGTCTTTGTGATGCTGTTCCACTGAGGGGCTGTAGACAATGATATTGTCCAGGTACACGAGGGCGTGTCTGCCTATGTGTGGCACAAATACTTTGTTCATGAAGGTTACAAAGGTGGACGGGGCATTGGTCATGCCAAAGTTGAGTACCACGCATTTGTAGGAACCATACTTAGTGCGGAAGACTGTTTTGGGGATGTCTTCCTCCTTGATGTGAATCTGGTTGTAACCTGTGGTTAGATCAATCTTGGAGAAGACAGAGGCTCCTCCCAAGGCATCAAAGAGATTGTCAATCAGTGATAATGGGTAACAATTCTTAATGATGACTTTGTTCAAGGCGCGGTAGTCTGTGACCAGGCGTAAGGTACCATCCTTTTTAGCCACAAAGAATATGGTGGCCCCAAAGGGAGACTGTGAGGGGCAGATAAGTCCTTTTTCTGATGCCTCCTTGAGATAGGCGCACAGGGTGTTGTCCTTGTTTGGGGTCAGTCTGTAAATGGGACGTGCCTTGGGTACAGCCCCCTTGAGTTGGATAGAGTGTTGGATGTGTTTCTCAGGGGGTAGCCCAGTTAATGCCTCCTTGAAGATTTCTGGGTGCCGGGCCACAATGTTGCGATCTTGCAGTGTGGAGGTGTCCTGGAGATCCTTGAAGTGTATGATTTCATACTGGCAGGAGTCCCAGTTAATTGCTTTTAGGTTTTCCTTCTTGTCCAAGGTCTCCGTGATGCGTACAAATATGTGGTCTCGTAGGAGTTGGTCTACAGAGTCTGGGTAGATTTGGTGGTTGACACCTTCACACTTGATGGTCAGCACTGAGGTTGCCCAGTCCACGTGAGGGTTGTTTATCCATAACCAGTCTAGTCCCAGTACAATGTCAAACTTAGGGAAGTCAATGACAGGACCTTGGATGGTGGAGTGGAGGTTCTTGAGCATGACAGAGAAGGGAGCAGTTTCTTTTGTCACGGCAATGTGATGTTCATCAGCCAGGACCACGTTTTTAACCCGCAAAGGATTAGTGGCCAGCTTGAATTTATCCACAAAGCTGCTGTTGACTAAAGTTTGATCTGCGCCCAAGTCCAAGAATGCTGAGCCTGTGTAACTGCAAAAGCAGAAAGGGTAAGATATCAATTTATTGGGATGTCTGGCAATGGTGTATAGTACCGGGTCTTCTGAGGGTACTTGGATCATTGGGCATTGGTCCACGTCCTTGGGTCGGTATTCATTGTTGGGCAAGTCAGGAGTTGCATGGGGAGAGCTTGGCTTGCTTAGTGCTCTCCCCAGGCTTTTCCCTCATCTTGGTTGCCTCAGGTGGCGGTGACACAGAAATGGGTACGGTTTGATTGGCTGTTATTCCCATTACCATTTCCGTTCAAGTTTGTGGGCTTGTGGTTATTGTTGTTACTGCTGCCTCCAGGAGGTGGTTGAGAGGAGCGTCCGCTTGAATGTGAGTCCTTGGGTCTTTCTTGTTTCCCAGTCTGTGCCTTGTGTAGAGCATTGGACGTTTGTTCCGCTTTTTCCGCTTCACGGTACAGGCTTTGCAGGTTGGTGACCTGGTCAAGGTTCACATGTCTCATTATGTGCAACTTGAGAGTGTTGTAGTACATGAGGTGTGTGGCTGGGGTGTCAAAGGCCATATCAGATGGGGTACAGAGACGGAGTTCCTTGTAGGTGCGGGTAAGTTCCTTAACGGTGCCTGTCTGGGTTAGATTCTTTACTTGGTGTATGATCATGAGTGCTGTATCCTTAAGCACAAATCTCGCCAAGAAGTCCTGTTTAAAGGTGTCCCAGTTCTTATCAGTGTGCTTCTTGTGCCACTTGTTGCACCAGGTGCCAGTGTTGTGGGTCATACAAATGGAAATCTCTGCAATCCAAAATTGCTGTGGGCATTTCATCTGAGCCAGCTTGCTTTGGGCGGACTGGATCCATGCGTCAGCATTGTTGTCGTTGGCCCCTGCAAAGGGCTCCAAGGCAGCGCTTTGCAGTCTTTGAGCTATGAATGCGGGCATGGCGCTTTTTTTGGTTGGTTGCGGCATGGAAGAGGGAGTCTGGAAGAACCCTTGTGCTGACATGGTGTTGAAGGCAGATAGTGGAATCACTGTATTCTGGTACAGGACAAAACCATCAGGTATTTCAGCACCAGGAGTGTATGGGGTCCAGTCAGGCGGGAGGCCAGACATAATTCTGTCAAGGATTTGTTGGCCGCGGCGTGTGCAGGCAACAGGCAGAATTTTTCAAGATAAGATAGGATGGAGAACCTACCTGTGCTACCAATGTTGTAACTGTGCTGTTTTTCAAAGCTACAAGGGGAAAATATTTAGAAGCTAGATAATAATCTTTATTGTGAGATAGTGATTATATAGTCATAGTGAATCAATGGATAGAAAGAACATGATTGTTGATCACACAGTTGGATGAAAGGAGGGGGTGGCTTGATCCTGGTAATGAGTCAAGCGCCAAAACAAGGTATCCACTGTAGGGGATCATCATCTGTTCATGTTGTTGGATTTGGTAATTTGAGTTGACTTCCTAGTCTGGCTTCAAGTGGCTGGGTAATTGGATTGTGGGTCACAAACCCGCTTGTTTGGAACCTTGCTGGCAGGTTGAGCCTGCGGTTTTGACACTGCATTTTAGGTAGCACTATTGCCACACCCCAGTGTTGTACAAGAATCAAGCATTAAAATCTTATTAGACCCAATACCTGGACAGTACCCATGAAAGCCATGGCTCATGTGGACACTATATGGCTTGGCACAATACTATATAAAATATTTTTCTATATCAAATAAAATATCATTCTCTTCTCAATCTTCACTATCTCATTTTATATACTTACAATAAGTATATGCTTGACCCTATAATAAATAAATTGTACATAATACCTCTCTTTTTAATAAAATCCTACTGATATATCTTAACCCCTATCTATTGGATGGATCTTCTACATGACTTGGCTTCTTTAAAGTGTTGCAACTGAACCAATGATAGTTCAGTACTTGGAATTGGGGAAGACAACAGTCCAATAGGAAAGGACAGAATAATAAGAATAAGGTATTGTTTAATGTAGGATATTGTGATTAATATACAAAATAGGAAAGCCACAAGGCCACAAGGGGGTGGCATAGTGGGGAGTTCCATGTAGGGTTTGGAGCCGAGGAATAACTCATGTGGGGATCAGCGGGTCAAATTGGCAATGCTCCTAATTAGGATGAAGTGCCCGCCATTCGACCTTGCCAGCAGATCCATTCATAACGTTAGATACGTCAAGGGGCAACTCATCGAGCACCCCCTGTGTATCGTAAGATACGTTAGCAGGCGAGGTTCGAACCTCAGTTGCAACAAAGGTTTTGCCATAGATACATCATTTAAGGCTGGCCCTCTTGTATAAAATGATATTATATAACAGGGCCTCTACCCTTCAAGGGGTTTCTTTTGTTCTTCAAGTTTCTTTCCTCTTACTTTTTTTAGATACTGGGATTGCTGTACTAGCCAGTAGTGTTTGCAACCTCGAAAAAATTCATAGCTGGCAGTAATCAATGAAAGGTCCCGTGGGGTAGAGGATCGCGTGATTGCAGGGATGGACATTGTTCATACCGCAACATATATTTGTTACTTTTGTAGTTAAACAAATCATTTTTGATCTTCAAACTGTAGCTCAGGTCATGTGGTGGGATAGTAAGGATTGGTTGTATTGTAAGCATCACGTTCTGCCAAATACTCCTAATCCACAATATAGATGTGCATGGTGTTTTATAACCTCGTCCAAAGCTCAACAAAACAATTTTGCGACTGGTGGTACAATGCTGGGGTCATGGTATGGAATAAAAACCAGGTTGAATGCAATATCTTGTTGGCATGTGGAATTATAGTAGATTTTTATAGCAGGTGATGATTTCCAATCGAATGAGATTATTTTGCCACGTGGTTAATAAACCAACCATAACCTGGGGATATTGATTCTAAATTGGTATATGAAATCATACCAACGCTGAAAAGAATGGTCGAACCTTGGACTTGGCAGCTGGCTTAAAGATCCATTTGCGCACGATAAGATCGGCTTTGGCGCAACTGGGAGTGAGATTTAAATCTAGACGAGCATGGTTTGACTGGATTTCAATACATGTTCAAGAGTCTGTAGGGATGGTTTTAGGCTGGGGATCGATTTATCACCAAGCTTGTAAAAGTCAACGGTGTTCCTTTTTTTTGACGTTAAGCCTGGAACAGCTTCCTGAGTGAGATGCCAAGCTGGCTAAATCCAGCCAATCGTTGCCAAGAGTGCGGTGTGGTATGAGAAGGGATTGAGAAGTCATCAAACTTTGAAAGGAACGTTTGATTTGCGCACATGTGAATAAAAGGACAACAAACAGCCAAAGAAAGTCAATGAAGTTTTCCGAGGTGTTAGGTTTGGCATTGCTGGCAGCAGCGCCAGCAAAAGGGCTGCAGAATACGACGGCTTTTGAAAAACCGGTGCAAGTCAAGAACCCGTTTACTCGAGGCAAGAACTCCCTGTTCGGAACATTGACGGAGATGTACATGATTCCTGAAGCGTTGGAGCTCACCAATCTGCTGCAGCAGGAGGGTGCAGTCCGGCTAGCAAAGCCAGACAATATGAAGCACGCTACACCAGCCAAGTTGATGAAGTACATGCCCTACTCCTTCGCGAGTATCTGCTCCCCTGAAGAATTCAACACCTTGCAGTGCTTCTGTGCAAACATGGTTACCGATACCCACGTTGTCGAGGCACGCCATTTCGGTGCCCTGGCGATGGTGGCATTAGTCAAGGAGGAAAAGATCATTCTTGTTTCTTATCGACACACCTTTACTGGCCACAGTAAGGAGCTGAACACACAGTTTCAGCTGACAACCATGCCCAGGGCCCCCCGCGGGGTTGGTGTCCATTACGGGTTTTTGGCATACACGCTGTCGTTGCAGCAGGAGCTTGAGGATACCGTTGAGAAGTTCATCAAGAAGGATGAGTACAAGGACTACACCCTCACCGTACTCGGCTACAGCTCAGGAGGCACATTTGCCACCCTGTCGATCCCAGATTGGATACGGTTCCTCGAACGCAATGGCCAGAAGGACCGCAAGATTGAAATCATAAACTATGCCGGATCACGACCAGGGAACCAGGCCTTTGCCGACTACATCAAGTCTTTCGATATCCCCATCACCCGCTACACGCGCCTCAACGACATGGTGCCCAACATGCCACCGCGCGGATCCGGCTACGTCCATGTCGGCGTCGAGATCCACGAGCGAGCCATGGGCAACCAATCAGCCCTCGTCGTCTGCAGCCAAGACTACGACGAAGATCCCAACTGTATCCTTGGCGAATCCCTTCCCCCCAACCCCGCCCTCCACTTCCTTCCCGCCGGAAAGCTCATCATCAACGGTTTCGGATGCACGCCCTTCCACCTCCGGACCAAGCCGGAATAGTCCCCAATCCAGTGTTACATTAGTATTGCCAAATAAATTTCTAATCTATAATATCGTCTCTTTAACCAATCCATAAACAATTCATATTTGCAACATCAGAAACTAGACCTAGCCTACCAAAGCCATAGCAGTTGAAATCCAATTTCAACAAGGACTATATCAACCATCAAACCCTGTCTTGAACAGCAATAGTCACATAGAGGTATAAGGTATAAACCAACTTACAAGGCTAATATGATCGCTAGGCTTACACCTTTTTCACCCCATTAAGATTCATATGCCAAGCCAAGATATTATCTATCCTGTTTCAGGATCTCCTCATGATATACTAAATTAAACAAAAAGATAACCATGGACTGGATTCAGGAGACAAGAAATATATATATTGTTACCCAGGCCATTACCTTGCATAATAAGTCCAAGAAACATGACAGTGGGTGACTTTGCTACAATCCCTTAAGGATTTACTTGAACAAAACAGTTGAAACGTCCTCTCCACTGGTTGAAATATCCTGTTGAGATCGGTTGCCAGAAAACCCCTAAATAAACCCTCACATCTACTAACCCCTCTGCATATAGGATATTCCTTGGTAGAGTACCCAAGTAATACTACCAGATTGAGTAATCAACCATCACCAAATAGCAGAGTGCCCAGGAATCAATTAGGCTGTACCAATCAAGGGACCAATTAATCAACCTGACCAGTTTAGATTATGGAGCTTGTCATCCCTACCCCATCAAATCCATCAAAGGATACCATTTATCCATTACCCCTAAAGCATGGTTAATATGAAGTTGATCATGGGTCCAAAGTTGACTTTCCTGCGTTAAGATGGGACACCAAAATCTTCAGAGAAATGATTGGCTGGTTCCCAGCTGGAGCCATGGTTAGCAAAGATCTGGAGCCCCACTATCTCACCCAGCTTAGATGGATCAAGTATGTGATCATTCAGGCCACACAAATATCCGGCAACAGCGCCCATGTTGACACTTTTAATGTCAATACTATAGTAAAGTGACAACCCGGTTTTACATAATGTTGTCTCCTGGATGTCGACACTTTTTTAAGTAATGGCACATTTTACCCTGAATATTTTTAATATAAAAAATATACATTTAAATACTTTATTATACTAAAATAACCCCAGAGAGTTCAAAAATGCAATAAAAAATTACTATAGGTAATAAGAATAAGGAGATATAAGCAAATATTTTTCAATTTACTATGTAAATTACACTCTTTATTATAAAATTATTTTTTATTCCCATAAAAATTAAAACTCCAATGAACCAAAAATAAAGATATTTATTATACTTTATATAAGCATAACTGAAAAAATCTCATGTCTTAAAGATAAATTTACAAAATATAATATATTTCTTACTAAGCCACATTGAAACTGTACAGTAGTTTTAAAAGCTATGGCAACAAGCAAAAACAATTCAGATTTAAACAAAATGAACTTGGATTTAAACAAAATTAAAAATAAATGAATTTATATCAATTTACAATAGATTTGGATTCATTTTAATTTCATTTAAATCTGAGTTCATTTAGTTTGTCGCTGTAGATTTTAAAACTACTGTATTTATAAGATGAACCTTTTAACAATCAACTGTATGTGCACTGTCTTTTCTATATATTAATTTAATAAAAAAAATATTTTTAAATGTGCACTTTCTTTTTTTACTGTATATGTTTCAGTTTTAGTATTAAAAATAAGTTTGGCTTAAAAAGTGTCAACATTGACACTTTTACGTTGTAGAAACAAATAAAAAATAAACTAATTTTTATCAGTAAAAGTAAAGGAAAAATCTGGTTAAATCAAGTTTTTAATTAAGCTTAATATTAAGTTGTTTTGAGATGGCCACAACTTTGTCGTGTTTTCTGGGTTTGCACCCCTGAACGCTTTAAAAAAAGAATTAAGCTAGTGCAACTAGCAAAAACCATAGGATATTTAGATTTTTGAGTTGACAGTGACCATGTTGACAAAGTGTCAACATGGGCGCTGTTGCCAAATATCCAGGTAAGGGTTTGGGTGACATGGAAATGTACCTAGATAGTTGTTGGAGATTAAGAGCATGTAGGATTGCTGCGCTTTTGATAGTAAAGCAACTCATTTCTTTAGTAATATAGTGTTGCAACTGAGATTCCATCCTTGCCTGCTAATGTATCTTACAATACACAGGGGATGCTTGATGAGTTGTCTCATGACGTTTCTAACTTCATGGACCAATCTGATGGCAATTTTAAATTGCAGGCAATATCTCCCAATTAGGAGTGTTGCCAATTTGACATACTGATCCCCGTGCAAGTTATTCCACAGGCCTAAACCTTATATAAAACCTGCCACTGTGCCATCCCCTGTGGACTTGTGGCTTCTCTATATGGTATATTAATTACAATATTCCTCAATAAACAATATATTATTCTTATTCTTGTCCTTTCTATTAGACTGTTGTCTTCACCAATCAAATACTGAATTATCATTAGTTCAGTTGCAACACCAAATGGCCTGAGTTTTTCTGCTTTTTAATGAGTGTTTACATTTTTAAAATTTTAACTTTAATATTAAGATTAAAATTACATTGCTTAACCTTTTATGGACATTTAAACTTGAAAAATGGTTTTTTAAGCTAGAACTTAATTTCTTCACTTTTCAGTATAGAAACTTAATATGGCTTAATTTAATAAAACATTGAATTTATGCTCTACTTTGATTATAATTTCAAGAACTAATCAGTGTATTATGAACTTACATTTGATTTTTTTAGTTTGCACACTTTATCACTCCACTTAGTAACTTACTAAGTGATCAACTAAAAGTTGTCTTTGACATCCTTTTATTTTTAATGTAATAAAATATTAAAGTACAATCAAAATATTCACAGTTATTTTTTGAACCAATATGCTAGATTTTAGATTTTCTGGCAGTTTGTTATATTTTTAAGCCTTTTGGTTATTCATTTAATTTAAAATTAATGCTAGGTTTTTTTTTAAAATTTTAAGTTGGTTTGTCAAATGTCAAATTGAGAGTTGTTATGCAATCTGATGTTAGCAACTTTAATACTGCCTCTTCTATATAAAAAAGGGTGAATAAGATTTGTTTTATTGGCCATTTATAATTAAGACTTGTTTCAAATCTCATCAAACTTGGCTCTTTGAACTTGGTTAATTTATTTTAGCTACCAATGAAATATTTTATAGAATCAAATTTAAGAAAAAGTAAATTTTTTGTATTTTTTTGAAAACAAGTGCAGAGATAAATTATCTATTGGTTTTGAAATTTAAATCTCTGCACATTGATTTAAGAACTTGGGTAAATGATTTATACAGTAGTTTTCAAACCTGTTGAGATAAACAAAAAAATCTCAGTCCAAAAACAAATACAACTCAGTCTAAAAACAAAATAAAAAATTAAAGAATTTATATTAAATTACAACAGATTTGGATCCAACTTGATTTTGCTTTTAAACTGAGTTGTATTTGTTTTTAGACTGAGATTATTGTTTATCTCAACAGGTTTGAAAACTACTGTCTTAAAAAATATTGACCCTGTCTCAATGATTTTATGATTTTTACCAGTAGGGCTATGATAGTTTTCTGTAATTTTTTGAAATGATAATAATTCAAGCTATGCTGATAAAATGCCAATTTTTATCAGATGTATATTTGGCAAGATTTTGGGATATTAACTAATTAACAGGTTCAAACAAACAATGGTTCCATCCAACCAACCTGGGCCAGCTGGCAATTGATCTTAGGAATGGCTATGACAAAATAATGCGGGCTGTTGTCTGTGGGCTGCAAGATCAACGGAGCAATGACTAAATCTTATCCTGAAATTCAAAAATTCATTTATTCTCACTTATTAATGGAACCTACAATTATTGTTAATTAATTAATCCCTTTCTACAAGCACCTCAAAATGCATATCATTATAGTTACTATTCTAAACCTAAATTATATCCCAGAACAAGAGGGCATCACATAGACTGCCATTTGCATTACGTCTAGAAGAGTCCACCATGAACTTGGCTGCCATTCCAAACACTCTAAGATAAATGGCTCTGAGCCTATTGTATTAGGGTAGCTTTGATTGAGGAACAATCACCTCCACCAGCTAGTAGTCAACCAGGCTAGCTAGCCCTGGAACATGGCCCAGCAAGAAAACACTCTGCTCAGGTTGAGGGATAGTTGTACAGTGTCAGAAAGAATACTAAGCTGTGGAAGTTTTAAGCAGACTTATTTCACAAAACACACACACCCAAGGTTAGGCCCCCTGCTGCAAAACTCTAAAGCTATTTAGTCTCTTCTTAGTGTTGTGAGCTAACTTGGAAAAACACAGGCAGCCAGGTCAACCTCAATATCAGTTGTCTAATAAAGAGTTGATATTCAAATCATTTCCCTAATTTGATTCTCATTAAGTGGAGATCAAAAGATCATACTATTGACATACAGCATAAATTCTTATAGTAAAATATAGAGACAACAACTTATGAACCTATATCTAGAATTAGGAAGAATTTCTCAAACTCTTGGGGCCTTTGGCCCTGTCAGACTTGCTACTTATGATAATCACAAAATATTCTGGCTGCAGGTTACACAAAAGTCACAGGTTCTCTGTACTTTCTTAATGTTAGAAGGCTTAGGATATCATCTGGTGGATGATGAAATACCATTCTCCTGGGATTTTCTGACAACATTCAAAGCACAAAAACATCTATAAGGCTATTAACCCATTTTTTATAATTATAAAAAAGCAAAATAATCAGAGCTTTGGCAGTAAGAGAAACTTTGGCAATATAAAAAGCCATAAACTTTCAAATCATACTTTTATTGTTGACAAACAGGGATCCTATCTAGTAAGTTTGTATTAAAAATATTATTTTGTTTTCATTGAAAATTTGAAAGATTGATTTAAAGTTTTTAAAAAGAGCTCCTGAGACTTCAATAAGGTATAGTCAAGGCTTAGCAGAAAATTACATCGTAGAAGTTTCTGCTTGATTTAAAAAGCCAATGGATCCATTCAATGGAGAAATAGTGAGCTTTACATCGTTTTTTATCGTGTGGTTGCCCGAGGTAGAGGCTTTGGTTGTATTCTTTACACGATGGTGCCTATGACAGTTATCTCTATCTATACTCATAGAGTGGTGGAGAAGAGCATAAAACAATACTATAGCTCCTGCCGCGTTGAAAAGAGTTAAAGCTATTACCGCAAAGCCCATCTTGGTAAGTAGATATGGTGAAATAAGGATTGATAAAGGCTTTTAAGCATATGAGGCGTCGTATATAAAACATCTTAATTCATTCCTCCTTTGTAAAGCGAGAATATGATATTTAAAATTATTTCCACTCCGGAACAGTGAATATATAATGTTTTACCACAGCTCCGTTTTTCTTGAGGTAAAACATCATAACTTATCCAGAAGTAAAAAATTATCAATAATTTAGGGTAAATACTCAATTTTTTACTTTTTATTAGATGGAAACGGCTTTAGTATTTAGATGCATTTGTATAGTTTTAAAGGATCTTTTTTTATCTATTTCATAGATAGTGAGCCAAGAAATTAAATAACCTTATAAAGTTTGAGCGTGCATATGTGGCTAGATCATTTAACTCGCCAAATAATTTTTATTCGATTGTGACTTAGCAATAGATTTTATTTTAATAATCAGTTGATTAACTTATACTTACGCCTCTGGATAGTTTTTCTGTTGATTACATTACATCACTAAGTGATGTTAACTTATTCAGTGTTGACTGGATGTCAACTGTCCAGGCGAGTTCCCGTGTGCTCTCGTCAGAATTTGTAGAAGCAAGTCACTTGGCAAATGCACTGTGGTTGATGGGACTTCCCGGCCAGCTTCTAGCTCTAAGCCATCCAATTTAAAGCCTATTTTAAAATAGGGTATTAAGCAATTCCGTTTTGTCTTTGGTGGCCCCGAGCCGGAAGCTAACCGGGGCTGAGCCGAAGCATTGTTAGTGATGAAACAGCTTAATCTATACTCCTCCGAATTACAAGTGGGATGATAGGAAGTGAGACATACTGGCCACCATAAAACGATATAACTGCGCAAATACCAACAGTTTATTCTACAACTACCTGGATTAAATAAAAGCCAATACTTTTGGGATTCCACCCAAATTGGTAAAATCATGGTCTTTAATTATAAAAAGGTTTCGTAATATTCACTGCATAAATATACATACTAAAGTAAATATCACTGCTTTGAGGTAATACAATTAAAATCCGGGAGCTTTAGTATAAATGACCACAGTTTCCCAAACCAACACATTTTTTCAGGTTATACTGGACACATTGTGCTTTAGTAGCCCCTTTTATAACAATTTAAATGGACTGTGCTTTATCATCGGAGACCAGATACAATTTATGCTTTTACAATTACGATGTCACCTTAAAATATGACACTTTTGGTACCACCTGATTTCCGACACAGTTTTTCCCAACCCCTTGATTTTCACATCCTTATTTTCAACACACATCGTAAAGTACAAATTTATAAACACATATTTCCAACACTTTAGAATTAAACCTAAAGATTGAAATTAAACAAAAAATATGCTACAGCAAACAGATAAGTACCTTATTCATCGATAAAACCCATGGCCTTGAATATTTTTCAAGACATTTTCCATTGTTTCTGCAGTATATCCAGAGTTGACAGGCTTACATATATTCTCCTTCTTCATCCCATACTTTTCTTTCTCACCAGGAGATGCCTCACCTCTTTCAATTTCATCCAACAGATTCTCAGTGGTAGCCTGCTCACATTAAATTGCTGCAAAGTACCTACCAAAGGAGGGCCTATTGTCCCTGACTGAGTTGGCATTTAAAATGTCTGCATGTTGACACTTTGTCGACATGCAGACAGTCGACTTCAATTTGGCACTTAGGCCAAGCCTACTAGCCGTGTGCTAAATAAACTAATTTTTTATATTGCATCCCATAGTCAGAATTGATAATCAATGAGAAAATAAAGCCAATGTTGATATCAAATAATAATAGGCTTAATTTTTATTACAAAATAAGAAGAAAATTACTATTAAAAATGCCAAATTATTAAACTTTTAATTCAAGCCCAACTTCAACAATGAATCTACACAATGTCAACATAAATTAACAGTTTATTATATTTCTTAATAAAAATACAAGTAATCCAGAATATCTTCACTTATAATAAGTTATTTATATTTATGTTTGGCCCTTTGTTTCATAGTTCTTTTAGATAAAGTGGGTGAAAATTCCAAGCTTTGTTTTATATTATATTAGTGGTTTATGATACTTTTGAAACCACTGGACGTGTTCTGGTTAACCCTTAAACATTGGATTAAGTCGGATTGTATAGGTTAAAACTAGAATTTATATAGTGTCATTTAAAGTTGACACAAAGGAAACCTGACACAGAAGCAAAAGTGGGACAAGGGGAATAAGTTAAGCAACCACAATAACATAATTTTGAGAGATTTAATAGTAGCTCCACTATAAAAGAAGGACAGCTTTGAAAAAGTTGTCACCTTCACCGGCTTGATAAGAAAAAGACGCGGCTTAACAATTTCAACTTACAGAATAGTAAGCTTAGAACCCCAAAACTTTGCATAATAATCATAAAACTACTTATTGTAATATGTAGTACTTAGTATTTAAAAGTTATATGAATATAACTTTATTATAGCCCAAACCCCAAATAGCCTATTTCCAGACTAGATTTTGAACCCAATCTTAATTTAATTAAGATTTATATGTTTTTTAAATAGTGATTCACCTCAATAATGCTGACTGTCCACAAGTCAACTGTCAGAATTAAGACAATATTTTAGGCCAACTGTCTAGAATCAAAATTTTAATACACATCAACACTTAAAATGTTGACACTAAACATTGAAATGTAGTTTTGTCCAACTTTTATAATAAAAAGCCTCAATACTGTATATCTGTAAAGATCCAACAATTGGGGGACTATTCTAGCAAAATAAGGGACCAAGTTGGCAACTTGGAAGCCTGTGAGCGCCGTCACAATTGGATAGACCATCATCATCAATTGAAAGACTTTGGCGTGTATGTTATAACATCTGAAATTACCAGCAAAATACGTAAGTACGTAGTATATACAGGTGTATATGGCTACGGACTGGGTGAAGTGGGGCAATACAAGCGTAGGCCAGGAATACTGCTTGGAGGAGTTGAGCTGTGCCGGCTCCTTGTAGAAGTACTTGCCAGGTGGTTTGTTGAATGGCCCATGCTGTTGATTAGATTGGTGGCCCCCAATCCCTAGGCATGCTGTGAGGACAGCTGAGAAGATTAGGTGATTTATCCTCTGGTCCTGGGAAAGGGCAGACAAAGCTTAGTGTTTTATTTAGCTTTCTAAAGGTAAAGTTTGATTGATTTATGTGATACTATTGAGGGGGTAATTTCACTCAATGATAGCACAAACTATCATCAAGTGAATTGGCTTTATTGTATACTATCATCCTTGTGGTGGCATGAATAGAGTAAAACACTGGACAGGGAATCCCAATCACTTGTGTTGTCTGGAATTCCCTTTTGGGAGGGGAATTGGGAGTGGTGTTCAGGCAATTAATTGTTATTTCTGGGCTTGCATTGGCTTGGTGTATTATTGGATGTTTACATGCATCCAATTTTGGATTCTGTAGTTAATGCAGGAATGGGTGGGTTGAGCAGCTTGTCAGCCCCTCCCAAATTTAGCAAATTCCAAATTTGGGCAGCAGTTCCCCCCTCCATTTGGGTTTAGGGAAATTGCCTTTTTGGGTTTCCCCATTTGGCAATTTCCCCATTTGGCGGGCTAGCCGGGGGGCTGGCTGGCGGGAGTGGGCTGGCTGGCTGGGTGAAAGGATGGGGGAGCGGGCGCCTGGTGGTTTGGTGTGCAGTCTGCAGACAGCTGGCGGCCGGCCGCACGGCCCGCGGGCGGGGTATAAAACCCGTCCAAATTAAAATTCCATTTTTAATTCTTGTTTTATTGGTACCACTTTTTGCGGCAGTTTCCCCAATAGGGGAAAAGCTGCAATTTTTTATTTTGCTCTTTGATCTTGATTGTACTTAAAAGATTATTCTGACCCAAGGTGTTGTCAGGAATATTCCTGACAATATCTTAATAACATTGAATGTTTTTTTGCATATTCTATAAGTTAATTCTCCACAGCTTGATATATTTTCAGCTTTAACTTTCATTTTTCTATACTTTACTCACAGTTATTTCTCTAGCCCCTTTTTCTTTATAGGATAAATCAAAGAAACCCCAGCTTAATAAGAAAAAATCAAATAAAAAACTGCCAAGGACACTGTTATGCCTAAGGATTCATCTTCTACAAAAAAGTGCTTAAGAAACAGCTTAAAAAAGATGAACCAAAAAAATAAAAACCCCACACCTTCAGCTTCTGAGAAGGACTCTGATGATGGTTTCACCTCCCATAGCTGGTATGAGTCTGAGAGAGATGAAGATCCCATCAACAAGAAGAAAAGAAAGGCAAGCTTCAAGTTCTCTCCTGGACCCTCCCCTGGTTAACATGAAGATGATGAGCAACATGAGTACTTTTCTGGTTTTCAACACACTCCTCCTGGGCCATGAGATGTAATAAAAGCCCACAATATTTTCAATGTTAAGGGCTCCTTCAGGATCCCAAAGAGATTCCCAAAATTCTTTCCATCAATGTCAGTCAAAGGTGGCCCAAGCATGGTCAGTTATGGCTATGTGTTTAACTGTAGTAATCAGAAGCAAGGAAGCAAGAGCAAACATTTCACATGTGAAGACAGAAGCTGCCCAGAACGCCTAAACACCCAAGGTTGGGAAAAAGTTACCTTGGAAAAGGGGGAACATACCTGCATGCCTCCCACCACTTTGATTGAGAAGCTGCTCAAATGGTACCTATTCCAAATGGTCCCAATATCAAAAGACATTAAAGCAACTCACCTGGCAGTAAAGGCCACCAAACACTTGAGCAAAGAGAAGCTTAAAATTGTCCCTGACCGTGAACAACTTGTTAAGTATATCTGTGATAGACACCAAGATCTAAACCCAATTGAAAAAGTGCAACCCAACTAAAAGATCTGGTCCTTACTCCTGAGTTGCAGATGACCCAAGACAATTAACAATTCCTTCTTATCAATGATGGACCTGGTGCAAAAAAGGATCATATGCTATGCCAAGTATAAGAATCTAGAGCAACTGTGTGCCACTGAGACTTTGCTCTGTGATGGGACATTTGCAACATGTCCTAAGTTATTCTATCAGCTGTGGGTAGTGCATGCTCAGCTTGATGATAAAGTCCTACCATTTGCCTATTTTCTTCTTCCTGAAGCCTCAGATGAGGTATACCTAAGAGCATTTAAGATTCTAAAAGAGGGCCTTAAAGCTATTCCCACTGAGGCTGGAAAGAATCCTGTTCTGTCAACAAGGGCCAATCCTGATGACACTAATAAAGATATAGTCACTCTAGCTGCTGAAGAGAAGGAACACAATAGATCCCTTGACACCCAAATAATTATCATGTATTATGAGACAGCCTAATACAATGCCTTTGTAAAAACCTTCAATGGCAAGGTACAAGGGTGTTTCTTTCATTACCAACAGGCTCTTAATAGACGCCTTAAGGGCAAGATCCTCCTCAGCTCTCTCACACAGCAAGATAAACAGGAAAATGCAAGTTTATGATCCAGAAGTTTGTTGCTCTTTCATTTATTAAGCCTGAGAATGTTAGCCAAGGATTTGGGCTTCTCTGTAATGACCCTAATGCCTTGAGCCATGAAGCTGAGTTCCAACCCTTCTTTGACTACTATGAGCCACAGTGGATGAGGCGCAAGGTGGTCAGCTGCAGGGGCAAGCCAACAGCAAAGGCAAGCTGGAATTGCCATCAGGCTGTTCTCAAGGATGAAATGAAGACAATATTGTGCCTGGAAAACTGGCATAAACATCTAAAGGGCTCCTTTGGGGCAAATCCTAGATACAAAACCTTCTTTGAGCACCTTAAGGCTGAACAGGGTAAGTCTGTCTCCTCCCTTTGTGATATGGAAGTAAGGGCTCCAAAGAGGAGAAAATAGTGCAAGGCTATCATTTACAAAGAGCAGATAAAGCCAGCTGTCAAGAATAAGTGCAAGCTATCTGAACTTGGGGAGCAGATAGGAAAGATTGCCACTGTACTCTCTTGCAACAAACCTCCAACTTAGATTATAAAAAACACTTTTGGCTCTTTCTGATATTTTATTATATAATTTTAATGTCAAAACTTAAATATTACTTAGCAAGATAATGTAATTTAAAATTCTAGAAAGAATAAAAGTTTTTATAAAAAGATTTTTATGCAGGAGTCTGGATTATCTATCTTAAATAGTTGTTTTAGAACTAAAGTGTATGTAATTTTGGGTTGCTATTATATCAACTATTCTTAAATTTAAGTATTTATTTTTAGGTTTTTTATTTGATATATTTCATTTTTACCAAGCTTTTTTTGAAAAATATTTTAGACACTTTTTATATGGTAAATGAAATAATTTTATAATAAAAACAGTTAACTTCATAGTAAATTATTTTTAAGTGTATTTTTTATTATATTTTCAATTGTTTTGCATTATTTTTGTCAAAACTGCAGGCTCAACCCGCCAGCAAGGTTCCAACCAAGCAGGTTTGTGACCTGCAATCCAATTATCCAGTTACTTGGAGCCAGACTAAGAAGTCAACTCAAGTTACCAAATCCAACAAGATGAACAGATGAGGATCCTGTACAGTGGATGTCTTGTTTTAGCGCTTGACTCATTAACAGGATCAAGCCACCCCCTTTCCCATCCAACTGTGTGACCAGCACTTCTGTTCCTACTACCCATGGATTTACTACCACTATATAATTGCTATCTCTCAATAAAGATAATTATCTAGTTTCTAAATATTTTCCCCTTGTAACTCTGCTAAAACAGCACAGTTACGACATTTTTTATTTTAATTTTATTTTCTACATGATCATATCACCCTAAAAAACTATTTAGAGCTTAATTTTTACTAGGTAAAATGTTCAGCATTTGATTTTTTGCTCGTTAAAAAAGTGTCAACTTCCAGTAGGCTACATGATAGTAAATATTTATCTTGACTTTTCTAATGTGTCAACCTGGGTACAAAATTAATTTTGACAGTCAACATGCAGACATTTTAAATGCTGACTGTTCCCATCCCTCAGGGGCAAAAGTTGTCATCAGCCCCTCTTCAAGCACATAACTTTAGAAGTTACAGGGGATCTTTTTATCAGCCTTGAACCTCTCACATTTACTTTGCCACAATTCTATCAATTATCAAAGCAATCCACAAACCTTTGACAGATAGGATCATACTTGGTGGTATACAGATCACTCTGGAGCAGCTTGAACCTCTTTCTGAAACCAGTTGGCTTAAGGAAGCCAAATACACAACCCTTATACACTTGTTCTTGGCTATAAAGGTTATATCCTGATGAAACTTCTTGTACATGGGCTTGAAGATCCTGATCCTCTTGTTGATAGCATGGCAGAATTGAAAGAAGCAAGCTTGTTACTTGCACCCAAACACCTCCTTGAAGGCCTCAAGCTGAACCTTTTTTAAGTCCAGCACCACATATTGGGATTCTTAAGCTCAATGGGGGCAGGAGTGATGCAGCTTGGTTGTGATCCTTCATTTTATGGGGTTAAAGCTTCAATATTCCTTTTTCAGGATCTTCATAACCTTGGCATAAGTTTTGGTGGTAGCTTTAGAGAGAGGCAGTAGGCAATTGGGACCACTCTTCTATCCACTTCTGCATTTACTACCCAGATCTTTTGAAATGTAATTGGGAAGGAGGCAAACCTACCAGCAGAGCGCCTAAATCCTCAGCCTCACCCAATACCTTCATATTGTCTTCAGTGAATTAGATTATCATGGGGTAGGCAATTCTGAGTTTATCTTTATAGGGAAGAAATTTATCCCCCTTGTTGGTGTCTTTTTTACTCTTCAGTGAGCACCATGCTGGAAATCTTCTTTGTATTTTATACTGATCCCTTCATCATTGACCTCTGCTCAGTGATGGGCCTGACCACTTCCTGATAGTTTGATACCATAGTCTTCTGATCATCAGATAGATACTGTACCAAATCTGTAGCCAAGTTAATGGGGGCTTGTCATTGTGGGGTGGTATAAACTCAATGATAAAAAACCAAAGCAGGCGCTTAATATTATCCCTGGATGGCAAATAGCTATACTTACTAGCAGATAATATATAGTTATTAAGCTGTTAGTTGAGGTCAAGGCACTTCATGTGGTATTGAGAACACAAAGATCTTGGTGTCTCCTTTGTACACAACTTCCTTCCCATAGTACAAGCCTTTTTGTGATATACATGGGCTGCAACTGAACTAGGTATAGCTCACTGTTTGATTTGGGGAAAATAAAAGTACAAAAGAAAGGAAAGGGCAGAGATTAAGATTGAGATGATAACCTTTTTTAAGATTTAAAGTAGTTTTAAAAGCTATGGCAACAACCAAAAATACCTCAGATTTAAAAAAAATGATTTCATATTTGAACAAAATCCAAGTTGCACAAGATTCAGGATTCAATTAATTTAAAAAAATTCAGTTAATAAATGAACTGTCAAACAAAAAAACAAAATTTCACTAGCCCATTATACAAAATTATAGCAAATATAAAGTGGTGTTGTTTAAACCAAAAATGGAATGAACTGATGCAACAAGTGAGATGAATAGATGCTATTCCAGAGCATATTATAATCCAATCAGGATTCATATGAGGCACCAACAGAAGTACTAAAATGAAATAAAATTTGAGCAATCTAGAAGCAAGATTCCACAAGCACAAAACAAAATGAACTCACACAAGATGTGTAGTATGAGCAGCCTAAAATAGAAATATAACAGTTTAACAGCCAATCAACAGCTATCCAATTTAGGACCAGAGGCAATTTATCCATTTTCATGGCTCCTGATTTGTATGGAATGGTTTTGAGAACCTTCCAAATATGGGCTCAAGATTACAATAAAAATAAATTATTAAATTTTAAAATTTCTACTTTTAGTGATTTTATCCTAGGTTTTTTTACAATTGTTTTTACAAGCAATATCTTTGACAGCACCAGCAGCCAAGCCAGCTGAAATGGAGGCAAGGCTCAGAACATGGAGGCACCCGTTTACACCCAAGCCTTTGAGGCAGGTAACAAGGAAGCTGACCTGTACCTGACCACTAATCCCTATGGCTTTGACTTGTTTGAGAGTCACCTAGCGTTCAGCTCTTTCCCTGTCCTCTTTCCCACCCCCACACAAGCTTCCTGTCAACCAATCAATCAGGATGAAAATCTTGATCTGGAAAAACTTCCCGCCATCAGCCAACCTGCCCCCCTACAGCCAATCTGGCTTCAGCTCCCCCTAGCCCAGTGCCCCAAACACAGAATTATTACTGCCCAAATTCTCCAAGAAATTGTGACACTGAACCTGCAGGGTCTGTCATGGGATCAGATTCCTGACCAGTTGCAATTTACCTGAGCTACTGTCATGCGGGAATTCAACAGCATGATGAACAGAGGGAATTGGATTGGGGCGGCCAAGAAGCCCAAGAAGGCCCAAGAGTCCCAGATAACTGAGGCATACCCAATCATGCTTGACCTCCTTCAGCAGGACCCCAAGCTTCCCTTGTCCCAAGTCCACAAACAACTTGCACACCATAACATATGGGTTTTTGAGCGCATGGTGTAGCTCTGGATGCACGGAAAGGTGGCTTCAATACAGATTCTTACCAATGTTGCTGGCAACCAATGGGATGGCACTGAGGATTCCCTGTATGATTATGCCATTGAATCCATCCTGGTCCAATGCCTGACTAGTCTAACAGATGACATCATGTTTTTCTTGTACTACAAGTTATTGATTGTGTTTGACAATTTTGGTGAGCAAGGAAAAGCCGCCACCAAGAATAGAAGGAAGAAGGTCAAGAAGGGGACGTTGATTGGTGCATTTCTGGCTGTTTAAGCCAAAGGTTTTGTCTACTATTGGACAAGCCCAGATTTTACTAATGGCTACAAGACAGCCACATCCTTGGTGGATTACTTGACTCCTGGGATGGCTCAAATTCATAGTACAGGGTTTTCTTGAGCCACCAGATGGAGGGTAGCTCCACCGTCCTTGAAGCCATCCAGGGACGTGGGCACCAGGCCTCAGTCTACCCTGCTAGTCATGCAGACATCCATCTGGCTGATGTTGTGTTCTTTAATATTGGAAATACACTCCAGGAGTGCCGCCCTCAGGCTTTCAACAACCTCTATCTTGGGGTCCTTGACCACAATTCTCTCTTTGGTCACCAAGTGATGGCTGACTTGTTTGCGCAAATGGTTTTCCATGTGAATATGAGCAACTAATCACAGAAGGACAAGCACCTCCCACCTCATGCCACTGCCACCTACCAGCCCATCCAGTCAATGACAGACAAGGAATATGACAAGCAGTATATGGGTCATTATTTATTAGATTAATCTGTTTCCTATTAACTGTGCTACTTTACACTTATAAATTTTGTTTTAATTTTCTTTTCAATAAATTTAAATAATTACAAAAAATTTATAAAAATAAATCTTATTTAATCCTTATAATATAAAAACCTATATTAAATTAATCATTTTCTACTTACAGCTAAATTAAACTGTATTAAAAGCTAGTAACAATCTTATTTCATATACCATTATTTCTTGAAAGCTGATTATTACAAAATGACATCATTCTAAAAAGAGAAACATAAAAATACAATAAAACTGATACAATGCTTTTTGTTGGAAATTAAATTGTTGCCTAAAATCTTAGCTTTTTTAAAAATATTTAATTTAAAATATAATAATTTTTGAATCCCTCTTTTTAAAAAGAGGGCAGATAGCTATTCTGCATATTTAATAAATAAATATTAAATAATTTTGGATTTATTTTATGAAAAAATCTAGTAAAAAGTTAAAAAAAAAACTAAAACTAAAATTAAAACTAAACTTTTATTGAAATTTCAGTGATCTCATTTAGCATAAGTAATTTATTCTTAAGTTAGATTTTACAGAAAATATATAATAATAACTTATAAGAGAGTAAAAGTTTTTCTTTTCAAATTCTTAAGTATTTAATATTAATAAAATAGCTTTATACAACTATTTAATAAAATTATATCTTTATACTAAATGCTAGAGATAATATGTATAAAAAATTCAAACATAAAAAATAATGTATCAAAATCTTGCTTTATTTAATTAAATTTTAATAAGGTTAAAATTTATTTAAACTAAATGGAACATGATCTTAGTCATTGTATCTATAAAAATAAGATACAACTTTAATTATACAAGCAAATATTTATATGTGATTAAAAAATAACATTTTTATTTTGATAGATTTAAGATATATAAAGTTCATTTTTTAAGAACTGTTAAAAGTTATAATAAAGTTAAGTTTATTTAAAACAAAAGGTTTTTGAGTTGGTTACTAGAAGTAAGCTAACTAATAATTTATAGTTTAAATTTAGTTTACTGATTAAAATATCATACTTTAAGAGTTAATTAGCATATTTTATTTCAAATAATAATTTTATAAGCTTACATTCAAAGCCGCTTCAAGATACTAAATTGGTATTGAAATATAAAGTTGCAGCACAATTCCGAAAGTTGAGATTAAGGGCTTTCTAATGATACTAGTTTGAGCAAGATTGAAGTAATATTTGCCAAAATATCAACAGTTAACCAGAATATAAAAAGGGGTAAATAAACAATGATATCAGACTTCAGGGGTGATATTGATAAATTAAGGAGATCAGTTGGGGTCAGTTGGGGATTTATGCCTGTAGTGCAAAAGCTCAGCTAACATGGTACTTAAACAGCTAGACTTTACACAAATTTACTTTACAATCCACACCTTTACTCCTCTCTTATAACTGCACATCTATTTCCAAGTAAGAACTGCCTGAACCAAGCCAAGGAACCCAACCACTATCATTATGGAACCTATCAAGTTTGCACCTCAGATGACACCCTTCTTCTCACTGGGGGCTTCTACTAAGAGAGAAAGAATCTCTATGCTTAAAAAAGCATCCCTTTTTACTGCTGGCAATGATCTTAAAAGCTTTGTTGAGCATTTCTTATTAAAAACAGATTTTGGAAAAAGTACCTTCTTACCTGTCATACAAAATTCTAAGACAGATTATTTCCTTAACAACAGAAAGGAATTGATGTCAGAGTCCCCTGCCAAGCACCTTCCTTCCCTAAGAGCATTGGTTACATCAAGTTACAGTTTGAAAGAGCTTTGGAATTGTGGATTTAAAATGACAAAAAATGAGTATTCATATTCTAAAAAAATAAAAAATGCTAAAAAAGCATCATTAAATTCAAAAAATAAAAAAGGAAAAAATGATTCAGTAAAGAAAGAAAACATAAAAAATATTTTAAAACACATATTAAAAAATTTATTTCCAACCAGCCAATTCACTAAAAAATCCCCTGGATTAATTTATGAAGAATTACAATAAGAATTGAGTGAATACTCAACTAAAATAAAATGCTCATTATTGAAAACAAAAAAAGAAATTTATGAAGATATGAAAATAAAAAACAATATTTCTATTCCACTTTCCACTTTCTATAAGCTTATTCCTAATAATATAATCAAAAGCAAAAAACAAACTGATATGTGTAAAATTTGCAACTTGAAAAAATCATTAGAAATGAGGAAAAAGAATTTGAGTATAAAGAAGTGGCCATTGCCTAAATTTATTAAAGAAAATTTGGAATCTATTGACCTACATGAAAAGTTTTATAAGCATCAAAATAAAGAATATATTAGTGATATAAATAATCTTGATAATAATTCATGTGTTATAGTAATAGACTATAAAGAAAACTTTAAAATAGGTGGGGGCCCTATAGAGACAAGTAATTGTTTTTATAAGAAAATACCTATTTCTTTATTAGGATTTGCAATTTCTTTTAAAGAAAATGAGAAAATTAAATATGAGTATCATGACTTTTTATCTGAAATTTTATCTCATGACTCTTTATTTTCAGGTCAGTGTTTGATAAGTCTGCTTAAAAATAATAAATTTAAGAATATTAAAAATATTAAAGTTTGGACTGATAATGGTAATCATTTCAGATCTTATGAATTCTTATATTATCTTTTTAAAGAGGTACCTAAAATTATAAAAGGAACAATTAAGTTTAATAGATTTGTTGAGTGTCATGGCAAAAGTATTGTTGATGGTCATTTTGGTGTATTATCTAAAATATTTAAACAAAAGGAAATTGAGATGTATATAAAATATATAAATGATCTCAAAATGGTTTTTGAGAGAGAGGAAAAAGAAAGGGTTTATATGAGTCACTTGTAAATAATTCAGATGTTTCCCAAAAAACCTTTTTTACATCTATTATAGAAAATCTAGGCCTAAAAAAGCTGGCTTGAAGTTGAAGCATTTTATGTTAATCTTTCATATTTGATGAAAGATGGTGAGCTTTATGTTTCACCTTTGACATTTGAGGATGTTAAGGAGTACTCCAAAATAAATTATTGTGCAAAGTTTTGCACAGATGACAGAGAAACAAAGAGAGCTGATACTACTAAAGGATCAGTAGGACATGTTCATGAAGTTGGGCGCATAACAAAAACTTATATTTCACATAGGGTAAATAGTCTTTTAAATACAACAACTTTTTTCTCTAAAAATAACTAAGAAATTAATTATATGAGCCAAAGATAGGGTAATAGCAATTATAGCTTTAGGGCTGCTATTACTCTCCCATACAACTCATAAATTTGATTCTTGGTTTATTAAAATAGAAAAAAGGGCTTTAGCAAAAAAAATACAGTTAATAGAAATAAGATTTATTTTTATTATTTGTATATTTTACACTCTTAAACTTTTCTTCAGTAAACTAAGCATTATATTTATGTTCAAAAAACATAATTTCACGACTTAAATGATACCAAAGAAGTTAAAAGGCTTTGAAATGCTTAAGCTGGCGCCTTGGCTTAATCTAACAAATAATGACCCATATGGCGGCCATCATGTGCAATCCTCCTACCCCTACCCCTGCCACCACGGTGCAATACGTCAATTTGAATGACATTATCTCAAAAATGCCATCTAGAAAGACAATATCTTGTACCCTATCTCGGATTTCTGGCTAAACCGCGCCAGATAACTTAAAATATTGATAAAAGTCCAAAAAACATTTCAAAAACTATAAAAAAACATTTTAATAGACTTGAAATCATCCAAGGATTTCAAATCTACAATAAAAAAATGGAGTCATCTAATACCAACTATAGTGCGCAAAGCTCCAAAGTTAACACATCCTAAAACAGTGCTATGTTTGTATTAAATTTTAACACTATATCAAACATGTATATACATATTAAAAGTTTCAAAAAAAAGCATACAGCTAGACTCAAAATAATCCAAGGATTTTAAATCTACAATAAAAATATGAAGTCAGCTAATACCAACTATAGTGCACAAAGCTCCAAAGTCACCAATCCTAAAATGGTGCTATTTTCCTATTAAATTTTAACACTATATTAAACATGTATATATTAGTAATAAAGTTAAAATCAAATATTTGAAAGAAAGAAGTTTATTGTTAAAAAAGAAGATTATAAATTAGATCCAAGGGCTGTGGCAATGTCTTTGAGGTAGGTAAGGCGGCCCTCTCTAGTGTAATAGGCCAAAGCTTCTTTGGTAACATTTGTGAACTTGACCTGCTGGCCAGCATGCTTGGCTACAAAAGCTTTGCCTTTGACAGCCTTGGAGTATAGCTGATCCCCGTGCTCATGCTGAATCTTCAGCTTGTTGACTATTACATTAAACATAGGCTTTTTTTGCCTTAACCAGGCAGGAAAATTGATTATGCTAACCTTCAAGTCAGGAGGTGGTCTTAGTTACACCGGCTTTGACCTGCTTATAACAGTTCCAGTTAATTGAGTTGCCGCCCTTGCAGATGCAGCAATGTCCCTGGAATACACCTACCCACTGGTGCTCAAAATACTGTATGAAAGGAGAAAATGTTCTTAGTTCCTAAGAATGTAATTGCCGTTGAGAAGCTTGTTGTAAAAAAGGTTAACCTCTTCCTTTCTGACCATGGTCAGAGCAGCAAAGCAATTGAATATCTTTCTGGCCTCCTTTGTACCATCTTTGTATACTATCTTATTGAGGGCTGGGTTTTTCATCAGGTTCTTGTGCAGAGCCTGGCAGTAGTGAAAGAAGCAGCCTTGGGACCTGCTCCTAAATACCTTGATAAAAGTGTTGGCCTGTGCAGCCTCAAAGTCAACCATCAACGTGGTATGGTAAGAAAGGGACTCTGGTGCCTTTCTGGTTATGGCCTGTTGCTCTTGGGTAGCCTCTAGGCTGACCCTCTTCTTCTTGCGGCCCCTTTTCTCAGTTGGCTCTTCTTCAAGTGTAGGCAAGATAGCATCCAGTTTTTGCTTGAGTATATTCAAGGCGTGAATGTAAGTCTCTTCCCTTTTATTAGGGAGAAAGAAGAAGAAAAATGGTATTGTATGTTCATTTACCTGACCATGGATGGCCCAAAGCTGATAAAATAGCTTAGGACAAGAGGCAAAAGTTCCATCAGCAAACCAGGTATTGCACTTTAGAAGGCGTACAAGATTCTCTTGTGTTGAAAAGCACAAAATACGGTTTGATGAACCTTGCCTGTTGTTGTGTAGCAGAAAGGGCTTTCCAAGAATGGTAATTTTCTGGACTTCCAAAAGTACAAGCTCATTGATACTTCTAGCGCTGACGCCAATATTGGCATCAATTGACCGTTGATCAGTCACATACTGTTGGAGTCTGGTCTTTTCTCCAACCTCCTCTCTCTGATCCTTATTCAGGTAAAGGAGAGCATGAGTTACCAGCTCAGTTGAATTCAAGTCCTTGTTGAAAGGAAGGGCTTGGCAAAGGTACCAGCGCATAAGATAGTAGAGAATCATATCAGAGCCCAAACAGTCATGCTCAATGGTGAGCTCTTTAACTTGGGTAAACCCAATTGTAGTTAATTGTGCGGGCAGCCTGGACTATCACATTTGTAGTGATGATTTGCCATATTTTTCTCTTGTCATTGCATATGAAAAGAAAGCCGTCCTTGACAAAGCCAGCACCCCCCTTCTTGGTCATAATGGGAAAAAAGTCAGGGAAAACAGCTGGAACTATAAATTGCCTGTTGACATTGCAGATATTGGCAACTGCATGTAGGTTCTACTCTAGGATAGGCTCCTCCTCTGATGCTAAAAAACCATGGTCACCAGAGTTGTTTTTGGAGACTCTTTCATTCTCATCTTCATCATTGGAGTGGATGTGCTCCTCCTGGAGATCAGAGGGGGAGTAGACAAAGGGAGAGTGGGGAGGGGTGGGGCTATCAGCCTCAGGCTTAGGGGAAGGTGTTGGGATCTTGGCAGGCGTTTTTTCTTTAGGAGTCTGCTTGGAGAGGGTATCCTTGGTCTTTCTTGCCTGAGCAGGAGTGGCCGTGCTCTTGGGAGCCTTGGGGGTAGCGTTGGTGGTAGGCTTGGGAGGCATCTAAGAGTGAATTTGCGTCAGAAAAGTTCAAATTTGGGGACAATTTTTAAAGAGAAAAATGAAAATGTGTTAAATATAAAAGTATTCAATGTTTTTACATGGAATTGTAGAGAAACTCTTGAATTATGTACCATCAAGATTAATATGTTTTGCATTATGTAAAAATTAAAAATTAAAAATTTATTAGTAGCGCAAGTATGCAAAACTGTGAGTTTTGACTGAAAACTTGCAAGTGAAATGGCGTTTTCAAGATGACGTAATTGAGATGCTGTAGCTCAAAAATATAGTGTTTTTGACCATTTTTTATATTAAATTAACAAATTTCTGGTGGAGCTACCTCAACCAGGCCAAAGAGTAAAACTTGATTATTTTTAAAACTAGCTTATACAACTGGGGTTAAAAAGTACCCAGTTGTTTAGAGGAGATCAAAAAAATACATATATGCAAAGTTTCAGATGGTTTCTTACATTTTTTATTTAATTGAGATTTGGCGCTGAACTGTACTTTAGTAAAAGTGGAAACAGTCAATTTGTGATGGCGTGCTCTTTATAGTGTAGCCTTGCTATCATTTGTAATTACCCCTTATTTTCCCCTATCCATTGTGTGCATCAAATTCATTGGGTGATATGAAACCCAGTGGAATTTGTGATGGGTACATTTTACACACCAGAAATACCCTCATTACTAAATAAAATCACTAGTAAAACATTGTACTATTGAAACCCAAATAGCAAAGTTTATACTATGATAAGGAATAAGGCTAGCATATGAAACATGGTTTTTTGAATGACTGTGTTGCAGAGGGGTAGTACTATCAAAGTGGCTCTAATTTAGGTTGATTTATTATATGGAGTCTTAAATTAATACCATACTTTATTCTCAATTAAAAAGGGAAAACCTTGGATTTATCACATCAAAGTATGATTTTATAGACAAAAAAAATCAAAGAATACGCAGCCGCACTGTCTTAGTAAAAGCTAAGGCGCTGCGGCGCCAACTGGTATAAGTACTAGGCACTGCAGCACCAACTATTAAAACTCCAGGCGCTGCGGCGCTACTTTACAGTGGATTGGATTTTGTCATTACAATCATAAATCAACTACTGATCTAAAATATCTTTTTTGATTATCCTATTGAGACTATGGCTTAGAAATATGATTAATAATTAGATAACCATTTTGGGGATTCAAAAAAGTGCTGTGGCGGTGCTTGATGTAAAAGTAAAGTGGCGCCATGGCATCTAAAATATTTTCAAGGCAGCGCCGTGGTGCCTGGAGCTTTTTTTGAGTGGTGTGGTGGCACTTTATGTATGATAGAGACGGTGTGGTGGTGCATGTCATTTGGTATTCTGCAGTAATAATCCAAAATCTACTGCCAATTAAATGTATATAAATTTTATATTGTCAAGAGTCTGGATGCACAGGTATTCCAGTTACCACCATCACACTTAACATCCAGTCATTGCCTGATTTGATGACTTTCCAATATACCATTCAACATACCAGAAATGACAACAAACCAATATCACGTGACTGTCCAGGTATTCAACAACTCAAACCCATCCAGCACATGACTAGCCCCTAGGTTTGGTCCAACTAATATCCCCGCCACAGCTAAAGCTATATAAGCCTAAAGTATTATCCAATAAAATATACTTCTCTCCTTTCACATTTCTACATTTGAAGCTTCCCCAAAAGGCGCTCCTTATCACTGGTAGCACTACAGTTTTTGACCACACCCATGAAAGAGAAAATCACTGACCAAAACCCGCCCACCTTTGCTCACGTACTCAACCAGGCCACATCCCAGGACACCTGGAAATGTACTTCTGCGCCCACAACATTGACAAAGATATTCCTAGTGAATGCACCGTATTTGAAGGTCTGGTCATGCCCAAAGCATGCGCCAAGATTATTCAGTACAGTTTCTCTCTTCAACCACAAACAAACGCAACACCACCTATTGTAGGTGAAGTTACCAACAACAAGTACATTGGTATTGACAAGTTCTTTGGTAAAAACAAAGAAAACATCATCAACTGGCTAGATCACTCAGCTGCCAAACTCCGCTCCAGCTGCATCCCCCATGAAAAATGGGTCCAGGAAGCCAGCAAGTGTCTATACAAGGCCGCAGCTAACTGGTTTGCCACCTGGGTTGGCTCACAAACAGACAACCAGCTTGACAACTGGGAAGAGTTCAAAGCCAACATCACCCACAATTTCCGCGTCACCAAATCTCTCCAAGACATTGCAATACAGCTCAGTGATCTTCCTCAGAAGACCATCATTGCAGCTTACGCCAACAAATTTGATAAAATATGTTGCAAGATCCAAAACCCAGCACAAGCTAACAACGCACATACCAGAGCACCATTTATCAACAGAATGAATCCCTCTGTTGCTGCCCTCATCTGCCCAGAGGCAAATACCTCCATGCCTGCGCTCATTGCAGAAGCCAAGCACACTGAAAAACGCGCAAACATGGAATATGCTGCACGCAACAGCAACTGCTCCTCAAACAGCAATGGCAGAGAAAACTCCAATGGCAACAAATGCCAAAACACTAATCATATCAACGGTAACTCCAATTGTAATAATGACAATTTTAGCCAGAGCGCAAACCGCTCCTGTCCCAAGAAAGAGGACACTGCTAAAGTAAACAATGCCAAAATAGCAACCCACTATGAATCTGACCCCACATTCTCTGACCTCAAAGGACTCATGACAGGGAAAAGGGGGAAAGAGGAGGGGGAACAGGCTTAAGTGCCCCAGTCTCCCCCAAACCACAAAGAAGAAGTATCAAGGCAAAAATGTTGCTGCTTGCATCCCATGTATCCCACAATTTTCTATCTTTGTGAATGTAAAAATTAAAGATCACTCACAACTTCTTGTCTACCCATGCACTTAAAAATCACATACTCATAAAATTTTATTTGACTCTGGTGCACAACACACAATGGTTAGTAAACCATTTGTAACCAAATATAAAATACCAGTTGTCAAATCCAACTTCAAGTACGCCAAAATGGCGGACAAGTCAAAAGTCCTACTCAAAGGCAAAACAACTCCCTTCAGAATTGACCTCTAAGGAATACAAACGTCCATCAAAGGGCTTGTCATGAACAACATAAACTACAACATTGTAGCAGGCATGGACTGGTTCACTCAAGTGAATCCCAGTGTATGTTGAAAAACAAACACCATGACAATAAAACACAACGGAGTCAACTTCAACATCCTAAAAGAACCCAATGATCTCATTCTATGAGACACAGTATTTGTCCAAGTCATAAATCAAGATGACTCTGAACATCTAACCAAAGATAGTACCCTCCAAATAATGAGGTACTCCAAATTTAACAATATACAAACACAAAATATCCAATGTCCAGAACTTGTGGCACTTCTAAACAAATACGCCCACGTATTCAAGGAAGAACTCACAGAGTTACCTCCCAAACGGGAAGTCAAGCATGGCATCAACCTATACAAGGTCATGCCTAAGCCAGCACCACTATACAGACTCTCCCCCATGGAAACTCAAACACTTAAAGCTCATATTGAGGACAATCTAGCCAAAGGATTCATCTGCCTGTCTGAATCCTTGTGGGGGGCAGCGGTTTTCTTTGTAAAGAAGAAAGAAGGATCACTGCACTTAGTTACCAACTACAGAGCACTGAACACAAGTACAGTAAAGAATAAATACTCTCTTCCACTTATAAAAGACCTATTTTCAAGACTTTCTGGAGCAAAAAATTTCTCAAATATTGACCTCACATCTGGTTACAATCAAGTCAAAGTCAAAGAGAAAGTCATACCAAAGACCGTGTTCCACACGCAATTTGGGTTGTTTGAATGTAAAGTAATGAATTTTGGGATGAAAAACGCCCCTGCAATCTTTTGTCACCATGATAAACCAGGCGCTGAACAGGCTCTCAAACACATTATGTTACCTTGACAACATCATCATATTTTTAAAAACAAAAGAGGAACACCTCACACATGTCCATGAGACACTCAATCAACTCGCAAAGCACAAACTATACACTAATCCTAGTGAGTGCCAATTTATGGAAAAGGAACTCTTGTTCTTGGGCCACATTGTCTCTGACGGTGGCATCAAAGCAGACCCAGATAAAATTAAAGCCATAAATAACATGCAACGCCCCACCTCTGTAAAACAAGTAAGATGTTTTCTTGGTATGGTAGCTTACCTAAGGAAGTATATCAAAGACTGCAGAAAACTCACCGCACCAATCAATGACTTAACCAAGGGTAATGCCAAAAAGAAATTCATCTGGACACCAGAATGTGACAATAATTTCCATTTATTAAAACAAGCTCTGATCAAAGCACCAATCTTGCAATACCCTAACAATAACGGGTGCTACAAGCTTGAGTCAGATGCCAGCAACACCGCCATTGGCGCAGTCCTGCGCATCTGCCAGCCAGGGCAGCAAGACTTCCTGCCAGTATGTTACAAAAGCAGAAAGCTAACCAATACTGAGCAGAGATACCCAATACATGATAAGAAATTGCTAGCAATATACCATGCTTACAATAAATGGAGATGTTATCTGAAAGGACATTTAAATGTCCAAGTACTAACTGACCATAAATCCTGAATCTATTTCAAAACTCAGAACGCACTCGCACTCACACGGCAGCAAGCCAAATGGATGTCCTTGCTGGAACAGCTTAACCTGGACATCCAGTACAAAAAGGGGCAGAGCTGGTCACAGCTGATGCTCTCTCTAGACTATGTCAGCCTAGAGAGGATCACCCTGACCACCTGGACCCTGACTGGCCAAACCTGTACAACACTGATTATAAAACCAAAGGGAAAGACCCCTCAACACACCAACTGACCCATGATACATTAGTAAGAAACAAAAAGTACTTCCATGTATCCAATGGCACAGTATACCAAATTATCAAGGATAAACATATCCCATACATCCCACTCACACAAAGAGTTGACACCATACTAAGACATTACTGCCTGTTAGGCCATACAAAGGCTAACAACCTATATCTCACACTAAAAGAGATTGTATGGTGGCCCAACCTCAAACAGGATATAGTTGATGTTCTGAAAAAGTGCACAGTGTGCAAAAAATACACCAGTACAAAGGCTCCCCAGCCAATAGTCAACCCAGTACCAGACCCTGAACCATTTAAGGTTTGGGGGCTAGACGTAGTGGGCCCCTTCTCAGAAACAAAGACAAACCAACGTTTCTTAATTGTAGCTATCAACTTTGTCACACGCTGGCCCATCTGCTGGGCAACAAAGGTTACAAAGCAGAGACCACCAACCGTTTCATTAACAAAGCAATCATAGCCAACTATGGCACTCCAGACTACATTGTAACTGATGGAGCAACAGAGTTATCAGGGCATGTAGTTAATGACAACTTAAAATCCAAAAACATTAAACACTCCACCACCTCTCCATACAGGCCACAGGCTAACGGTAGAGTGGAACGCCTAAACGGCAGCCTCATCAGGACCCTAGAGAAATTAATGGATGGCAAAGCCAAAGACACATAGCCACTATACGTGAAACATGCATTATTAGTATCCTGAGTTTGCACCAACCAAGGGACAGGCTATTCACTGTTTGAGCTAACCTATGGGTACAAACCTGAAATAATCACCTGCAACAAACAGCCCTACATAAAGATTCCCCCAGGGAAACCTCCCACAGTAGAGCAAGTACCAAACCTACAACACATCTGCCTCAAAGCTAAAACAGCCAAAATGAAGAGGCTCAAGACACAAAAGGTAACCTCCACAGAGGAACCACTTCCCATCAACTCCCCTGTCTGGATTATAGCTGGCATCAGAAAGAAACTAGACTCAGTACACAGGGGACCAGGAAGAGTCATCAAATACAGGCCAGAGCACAACACTTACCTAGTAAAATTCCAAAGTGCCAAGAACCCAATTATCAAGAAGTACCACAGAACCTGTCTCCGCCTCAGTAAAGGAGAACACTTGACCCAGTTGGTGCCCACTAGCAAACAACTCCAAGAACATCAGACAACAGCCGTCAAGACAAAGCCCCCTCCTGATGTACCCAAGTAACCCCTTAAGGGAGGGGGTGTGTTAAGGGTCTGGATGTATGGGTATTCTGGCTACTGCCATCACACTTAACATCCAGTCATTGCCCAATTTGGTGCCTTTCCAATATACCATTCAACATACCAGAAATGACAACAAACCAATATCACGTGACTGTCCAGGTATCCAACAACTCAAACCCATCCAGCACATGACTAGCCCCTAGGTTTGGTCCAACTAATATCCCCACCACAGCTAAAGCTATATAAGCCTAAAGTATTATCCAATAAAATATACTTCTCTCCTTTCACATTTCTACATTTGAAGCTTCCCCAAAAGGCACTCCTTATCAATATTAAGTTTTTAATTGTTTTAGTTATCTTCTAAATTTAGTGCTTATGGAGATATTGTTGATTAGTGGAGTTTTTATGTTGGGGATTGAAATCTTGCGCTGCTGCGGCACTAAATTTAAAAGTAAGACACTGCTGCTGCATAAAAGATGTTTGTAAGGCGGCGTGGCGGCGCTTAAAGCTGGGTAGTTTTGCAGTTGAATTAGCAAAGTTTTGGTAACCTTATTTTGATAACAGACTTTTTATTTTGATTTGAGATAGCGTTATTGTGGTGCAGTTTTTTGTGATGGCGTATTTTAGGGTATTTATTAAGTATTTTTATAATTAAAAAATCTTATTTGGATAACAGTCTTTTTATTTTGATTCAAGATAGTGTTTCTGTGATGCAGTTTTCCAAGATGCTGTATTAGAAACCAATATGTAAAAAATAACTATTTAATCATTTTTATTAAGTTTTTTTTAATTTTGCTGATGTAACTCCCGACGCCATCTCAAAATTTCTTTGAGATGGTGTCTTTTGATCTGGCGTTTTTGAATTGATGTATTGCACCATGGAATATTATGCTGCTGTTTGTTTAAAGAATCTAGAAGATAGTGGTGTTCTCCTAACTATGCTAGACAAAAGCTTGATATCAAACAGTATTTTTGCCTCTTAATATTGACCCCAGTGGTTTCCCTGAGATTTTAAGTGAAAAGTAACCAAATAAAATTACTAAAAACCCTAAGTGATTAGGTTTAGGAAATACTTCTCTAAATAGCTACCCTGCTGGTGGGTTTATGCACCTATGCTTGCACAGTAGTAATAATCCCCCTCAAAGCTATTCATAAGAAATGGTCAGATAAACTCCAACTATTTTGGTTGTGTGCACAACTTTATTATAGCTTTAGTTATTCTTAGGATTTCAATACCCCTGGTATATATATCCCAGGGCACAATTTACCATTTCATGGAACTAATAGGGTTCCACTATTAGAACCTAAAATGTGATAAAAATGGAAGGATAATAACGTCTGAAATCAAAATTATGAGAGATAAAGATAAATATCATTAAACCATTAAAGATAGGCCAAAGGTGGGGAGAAATACTGTCTAATAAAATTTCCAGAGGTAAACTTTGGATTGAGTAGAATACCAATGCTAACCATAGCATGGAAAGGTACAGTGCTTGGGAGGGTAGCAAAAGGTCTTTGGGATAGAATTTAGAAAATTGGGAGACATTGATGTCTTTCAGTTTCATTTCTTCTTGGAGCGCTCAACATTGGTAGAGTTTAGGGACAAATTTTGTAAGACATTTTCCCAGTGGCTAGTAACAAGCTATTTAAAAATCAATTTAACAGGAAGAATTCATAAAGGCCCCAGAAGAGGATGAATTTTGAAACTTCAAATAAAATTGAAATGTAGATTCTAATTTTATGATTTTTGTTAGTGTCACTTCATCTAAAATTACTCCCTCTTAGGAAATCAATTTCCAAAGAAATCCCCAATTAATGAATAATTGGTGACACTCTTATTTTTTGTTGATGTTATATAGGGATCAAACATTTAGAATATTAAACAAAACATTGCCGTAAAGGCTTCATGACTACCAAGACATACATAGGCAGTATGTGACTTCCTATTATACTATATAATAATTTGTCTTCATATCAAAAAAAGTATAATTCTCTTCTCAATTTTACCCCTTATTATGTTTCATGTATTTTCCTGAAGTTTATCCTCATCTGTGATAGTAGAAGTATTTTATTCACACTTATTAACTCAAAGAAAAATCCTTCAAAGAAAAGAGCCCAGAAATTGGTACTAACTAATGTCTGAAAAAGATACAAAGAGAGACAAAACATCCCGCAAAATACACCATCTTCAACAAAATATTGGTATTTATAAAACAGTTTAACTTCCTTGGCATGCATGGAGTTTTGAATATTCCTACACAGTAGCTGGCCCCAAGGTACCAAATGTAATGTTCCAATACATCTTCTTGACTTATATTGATACATTTTCAAGGCTCCATCAAGAGAACTCCACCCTCTGAATTCAAAGTACAAAAAACCAAGTTCATATAAGCTAGTTATCTATAAAAACTCTTGGAAAAATTATCCTCTGAGTTACAGGAATAGCATCCCAATTTGTGAGTTAATGGTTTTTATCAATCTACCTAAAGTGAAAACTGGGAGATGTTCAAAAAGTCTTTACCTGAGAAGTTTTCTCTTAGTAATACTGATTTAATGATAGTCCTAGACTTAAAAGACTCAATATGACAGGAACAATCAATAAATATATTCCAGCATACAAGGACATTAAATAAAGAGTACCAAATTACATGAGCTACATTGTCTCTTTCACTCAATTGGTTCCTAAAAATGGCTCTCATCATAAATTATTTGACAGCTTTATCTAAGCAAATGAACTAACCTTAAATAAACTTTCTTGGAAGAAATATGTGCTGCCCAAAAATTTAATAGCTTGCACTTGACAGCTAAACATAAGGAGAGTAGTGTAGCTATAAATAACACTTGTCACAATAAGCAAGTCAACTTTAAAAAATAACCTTTGCTTCTTGTAATGAAGCAATACCACAATTGAAGTTTGAACCTGGGTCACTTGCCCTGTAGCCAGATTATCCAAAATATCATATGTATGCCCTCCTGTATTTTTGGGCTAAAATCCAAAGATTGTTTGAGTAAGCACTAACAACCTACAGTAGATGCACTTTTACCAGCCAATACTATAAAGTTATAACCTAATTGTCAGGAAGCCAGGCATAGGTAGAGGCATTGGGCAGCTCAGGATGGGGTGTGGCCAAGCTGGCAGGTAAAGCCCACCATAGAATGGGTGCTAAGTTGATAATGTAAGATACAGATTGTCTGAGTAAGGACCAGGGTCTGGAGTTAGGGACCATATAATCCACAAATCCTGCCAAATTAATATAGAGCACTCCAAACAGTTGGATAGAGGTGGTCTCTGCTGCGGTGGTAGGTTCCATTGGGTGGTCTGGTCTAGGGATTAAAGGCGGAGTCATGGGAACAAAGTACGCTGGCAGGTAATTGTACAGTAGTTTTAAAAGCTATGGCAACAACCAAAAATACTTCAGATTTAAACAAAATGATTTCATATTTGAACAAAATCCAAGTTGCGCAATATTCAGGATTCAATTAATTTATAAAATTTCAGTTAATAAATGAACTGTCAAACAAAAAACAAAATTTCACTAGCCCATTATACAAAATTATATCAAACATCAAGTGGTGTTGTTTAAGCCACAAATGGAATGAACTGATGCAACAAGTGAGATGGATGAATGCTATTCCAGAGTATATTATAATCCAATCTGGATTCATATGAGGCACCAACAGAAGTACTAAAATGAAATAAAATTTGAGCAATCTAGAAGCAAGATTCCACAAGCACAAAACAAAATGAACTCACACAAGATGTGTAGTATGAGCAGCCTAAAATAGAAAAATAACAGTATAACAGCCAATCAACAGCTATCTAATTTAGGAACAGAGGCATTTTATTCATTTTTATGGCTCCAGATTTGTATGAAATGGTTTGAGAACCTTCCAAATATGGGCTTGAGATTAAAATAAAAATAAATCATTAAATTTTAAAATTTCTACTTTTAGTGATTTTATCCTAGGTTTTGTTTCAATGTGGTTTTCAATAGCAACATCTTCAACCGCACCAGCATTTAAGCCAGCTTTAATGGAGGCAAGGCTCAGAACATGGAGGCACCCGTTTACACCCAAGCCTTTGAGGCGGGTAACAAGGAAGCTGACCTGTTACTGTCCCCCGACCCATATGGCTTTGACTTGTTTGAGAGTCACTTTGTGTCTAGCTCTTCCCCTTCTCCCACATCCACTCTTGCACAAGCTGCCCATCAACCAACCAATCAGGATGGCAACCTTGATTTGGAACAAGTTCCTGCCATTGCCCAACCTGCCCCCCTACAGCCAATCAGGCTTCAGCTCCTGTGGTCCAGCACCCCAAACAATGAATCATCACTGCCCAAATTCTCCAGGAAATTGTGGCACTGAATCTACAGGGTCTGTCATGGGATCAGATCCCTGACCAGTTGCAATTTACCTGAGCTACTGTCATGCGGGAATTCAACAACCTGATGAACAGGGGGAATCTGATTGGGGCAGCCAAGAAGCCCAAGAAGGCCCAAGAGTCACAAATATCTGAGGCGTACCCATTCATGCTTGATCTATTACAGAGGGACCCCAAGCTTCCCCTGACTCAGTTCCTCAAACAGCTCACGCACCATAACATATGGGTCTCTGAGCGCATGGTGCAGCTCTGGATGCACAGAAAGGTGGCTTCAATACAGACTCTTACCAATTTTGCCGGCAACCAATAGGATGGTACTGAGGATTCCCTATATGATCCTGAGATTGAGGCAACCCTGTTCCAATGCCTGACAAGATTGTCAGATGACATCATTTTTACTTCCTACTATAAGCTATCAATAGCTTGTAACAATTTTGGCGCCCAAGGAAGAGCCGCCACCCAAAAAGGGAGGAAGAAGGTCAAGAAGGGGACTTTCATTGGTGTGTTTCTGGCTGTTTTGGCCAAGGGTTTTGTCTACTATCAGACAAACCCAGATTTCATTGATGGCTACTCTTAAGGCCACATCCTCAGTGGATTGCTTGATTCCTGGGATGGCTCAAATTCAAAGCATCGGGTTTTCTTGAGCCACCAGATAGAGGGTAGCTCCACCGCCCTTGATGCCATCCAGGGATGCAGGCACCAGGCTTCCGTGTACCCAGCCGGTCACACTGACGTCCATCTAGGTGATGTTGTGTTCTTTAATATTGGAGATACACTCCAGGAGTGCCGCCCTCAGGCTTTCAACAACCTCTATCTTGGGGTCCTTGACCACAATTTTCTCTTTGGCCACCAAATGGTGGCTGACTTGTTTGCCCAAATTGTCTTCCACGTAAATATGGGCAACCAATCACGTAAGGATAAGCGCCTCCTGCCCTGTGCCACAGCCACCTACCAGCCCATCCAGCCAATGATTTATCAGGAATATAACAAGCATTATATGGCGGCCATCACATGCAATCCTCCTACCCCTACCCCCGCCATCACCACCCCCCACCTTCTAGCCCCACCCAATCCCAGGTCCCCCAGGCCAGCACCGCCTCAATGTCTTCCTTCCTGCGCCATTCTGCCTACTAGGCATCACTCTTCCCTGCCCCCAATAAACTCTCTGTTACCAAACATTTTATGTTTATATTATCATTATTTTGAATTTCAATTGTTCATGTTCTCTTTGTTTATAGTTGGTTTTATTCTTTATGTTCAGCTTTTTTCTATAAATTCATATATTTACTATGTTGTGTATCTAGATCCAGAACACAGTTATTTTTAGTACCCAAACAGATCCCCTTGTGAAACTATTAACAACAATTTGGTGATCAACTGAATTTGAATTAGAAAATTATAGATTAATTGTATTTAGATAATGTTGTACTGATCCAAATTCAAACCCTTGATAATAAACTTTAAGCCAATAAGATGCAAGTGATAAAGTGATTGTTGTGACATAAAGGGGTTGAATTTGGATCAGTAACAACTTTATCTAAATACAATTAACCTATAATTTTCTAATTCAAATTCAGTTGATCACCAAATTGTTGTTAATATTTTCACAAGGGGCTATATCAAGTGCCAAATTAATATGGTAATCAAGGAAACAATGCCAACACAAAGCAAATGACACATATTGAGATGAGCGTAAAACATATACAAAATGGGTAAAAAGATGAGATAATGTAGTAAATGAGAAAACAAAAAGTAATAAACAAAGAGGCAATTGTAGCAAAATAACATATAGTTTATTGGGGTGAAAGCTATAAAAACATAAGAAAAAATTTAGTAAAAAAATCAAATGAGAGAACTTGAAAAACTACTCAAAGACCTCAACTTGGCAATTGCCAAAATCAAAGATATCAACTGCAAGGTCAAAGCCAAAGTTAAGTCTGCTGTCCTCACTGGGGACAAAATTGACAAAGTGTCTGCAAAGGCACTAATTACGAAAATGCCAGACACCCCTAAGAAGACCATCAAGGGTCTTCTCAGCATCCAGAAGACAGTGGTCAAGGGCCTCCAGTTTAAGGCGTACACTCTTTCTGCGCCATCTATTTGGGTTGACAACCCAGAGATGTATGAACATCTCAAACCTGCCAAGTGTGCCAGAGCAGAGTATAATGAATTGCCAGTGCAATTGCTTGCACCAATAATGACCAAGTCAGCTGAGGCTGCAGGCAAGGAATAAACACAAGAAGGTAACATAAAAAAATAAAATTAATAAAAATTTGCAAATACTTACCTGTTTTTTAGAGAACATAGACAGCAAACTCCGCAAGTCCTGGTCCCCTTTGTCCTGGCCACATTCTACGCAAATTATGCCACTCATGTGGCCAAGCAGCTGTAACTGTCCCCCCTGTCTTGCAGGAGCTGGAGGACTGCATCCACGGGTCCTTTCCTATGTCCAGGGAGGCGTTGGCTGGGCTGAAGCATGGCAAGGGGGCATCCAAGTGGGCAGTTACTGCCTACAAGGATGCCCAACTGGTCCGCCTGGACCCAATTAACCTCAGTGGAGTTTACTGTTTAAACTCCATTGAGCTTGTTTAGAACGTCCTGGCAACGCTCCCATTCAAGAATGTACCGGAGATGGGCTGGGCTCATGTGGCTGCTTGCTTCTGCTTCCCGTTGGAGCACACACTCTCTTACCTTCTGGACAACTTTGGGTGTGTGGTGGGGAAATTGGCTGTTGCAGACGCAACAGCTGTAAAGAAGACCAAGATCCTCCTGGCAGACTTTGGGCTGGCTTGGAGTGCTGACAAGACAGGGGTCCCACCAGCAATGGAGCTCACGTTTGGGAAGACTAGGCACAATAAGAAGATCAGCATGGTCTATAATAAATTATGTGAGTTCACAGAAGCCTTTGCTGGGCAAAGGCTTAACCTTGTTGTTTACCTTGGGTATATTTTCTTCTTTGGGATGAGCGCCAGTGTAGAGGACCTAGACAGGGTCCTTCTGGGAATTGACAAGGCCCGGCTTGCACTCAACAGGAAGAAGGTCCCCCCTGGATATGACTTGGTGGACCATGTGATACAAGACGCCCTGGTCCTGGCAGGGATTTACAGGTTTGCAGCCCCGCCTGAAAAGCTGCTCTTCAGTTTGCACCTAACCCTACTCCTTTTCACCAGCAGGCAGGAGTTTTTTAATAAGGGCATATCCACCATCCACAGTGTGGCAGTAGAGGTTGTGCGCCACCTCCATAGCGGGGTGAGTACATACCAAAGAACTCACTACAGGTGTTCAAATAAATTCTCTCTACTAATAAATTTCATTACAATTCATATTATTTTTATTATAATAAAATTTCATAATTCTTATTTTAGCAAACAAGTTTTGCAAAATAATTCCCAAAGAAGTTCATCATAAAAGCATAATATTATATATCAATAAAATCAACTTCTAATTTGTACACTTTAAATTTAACTTTTTTAATTTGATTTCTATATTTATTTGCCAAAAGTTATATTAATGTGTTTGTGTAATCCATTATCAAGTGTTTGGGATACCCTTAGATGCCATAATAAAAATGATTATAAATAAATAAATTACTGACCTTCATTAATGGTCCTGGTGAAGGTGATTACAGGCTTGGAAACATCTAAATATAAAATAAATATTAATAAATATTGAATAGTAAATTAGAGAATATAAAAAAGTTGGACACACTAAGCCTTTAATTGATTGGCTGTTTGGCTAGGCATGCAGGGATGAACAAATCAGCATGGCCATAGAATTTGGCCATGGTCTCAGCTAGGAGGGTATGGATCCCGGCCTGCAGCAAATCAAACAGGTCTTTGGTCCAAGTTGGGGTTCCTTGCTTGACAACTCGCTTGAGCCACCCAAAGACTTCCTTGATGGGATTTAGGAAGGACAAATAGGTGGGGAGGAAGAGAAGGCGCAAATTTGCCGTGGCCAAATGCTGGGGGCACACTGCAATGCTGGTGTCAATTGATGGAAATTCAGCAATAATATCAGCCACCTTGTGGAGACCAACATTGTCCAGCACAATTACGTTGGCGAAGCCCGGCTTGTGCGCCTCAGGTGCTCCTGGACCAATTGGAGGAATGATAGGAAGGTCCAGCTATTGTGAGATCCCAATATCATTTGGTAGAGCTCAACCCCCTTTGGACCAAGGAGAGCCACCATCAAATAGGCTGTGGCGCAGACTGCAGCACGCCGAGCCATCCCGTCATTGGAGCCTCTGGGGACATACCCATACTCATTGCACATAGACAAGGCAAATGCTGATTTGTCAATATAGTAAAATTTGACTGTCCCTTTGTTTTTGAGTGCAGTGTAGGCCTCTGTGTCATGAATGCCGCTATTTACAATGTTTCAATTTTGCCTTTTGTGGGCTATTTCAAAGACAAATCCCTCACTTTTACTTTTGCTTCTTAAAATGAGCTGATAATTGAATCAGGAAATATGATTGTTTGGTTTCTTGACTCTGCGCAACTCACTTGCCCCACTCATACCTGTGGCAAGTGATCCTACTGTCCTGGTAGTGTTTTGTGGTATTCTCAACCACTATATATTCCATTTCCTATTTCACCAATAAAATTAAGTTATATTCACATTTTTGTCTTTGTGTCTTCTGTACTTCTGCGCCTCTCTCTAGCCACGCCTAGTAGAGATTATTCTTCCAGGGCCGCAAGGTAATTGCATAGCCTTCCCTGTCATCTAACCAAGACTTAGTACAAATCCAATCCTAAGGTTAGGATTTCCCGTTGTGTGTCTGTGCTGCGCCTCAGAACACAACAAAAATGGTGCTCACTACAGGGGCTGTAAGCCCCTTGGTTATTCCTTTTGCATCTATGTTTTCAGGTCCCTTACCTCCACCTATACAATAGTCAACTTCACCTGAAATTACCAGCTCTCCCATTGAGGAAGATATTGCCAACCTGCCTATTGTCCCTACTGTACTGAACCTTGGGAATGATCCCTGCCTAGTTGCTTACCCTGTGGGTACCCCTGACTTAGAGCAAGTTATGGTGGTATCCTTGGGGATAGCCTGGGTTGGAGCCATTCCATGCCTTCAGCTGCAGTTCAGTTGGGCTGAATACTACAAATTAATTGTGGCCCCTCAATTTCCTCAGCATCTCCTCTCAGCGGCTGGCTCCGCTGAGCACTTACTGTCATCCTTTGTGCAGCCTGCCTTGGCCCACCATCAGATGGTATTGGGGCTCCATGTCCAAGAAATCTTGTCTCTACAAGCAGCTGTTACTCATCACTGGGATCAGTTTGCCGCCTATTAACAGTGGATCCACTCCCTGTTTTCCTTAGTATCTGACAATCAGCGCAACTCTGTCACCTCCCAGACCCACTTGGTTAATTCCATTGAACGGATGTGCCAGTCCATCCCTGAATACGTCAGGGAGTGTCTACATGAGTTTCACCAGTTAGAACAACCCTGGCAAACCCAAGTAGATTCCACCCTGAACGCTTATCTCACCAACTTTGAACAACTTGTACAGCAGCTCAATGCATTCATTGCTTATTCCTTTGAGCAACTACAGCAGGTAGCAGACCTAGCTGCTAAAGGCCTTAATGAGCTCAGTGCAGAATTTGATCAAGAAAGAGGTGTCACTGCTACTGCTATAGCCAAGCTCCAGAGTCAAGTGAATGAATTGTCTACGCCCAAGCCAGATGTTCTGCCTTCTCCCCTATGTGATGATTTGTTGGATAGAGAGCAGAAATTATGGGATGCTATTTTAGAGCTATTTGCATCTACCTGCAGCCAAGAACGTCCTACTAAAGCTCCTCAGCCTGACCCACAGGTGCTTGCGTTGACTGCTAAAGTTGCTGAGCTACAGCAGGAACTTGCTGCCTTATGTGAGATGGTGGCAACTGTTGCTAGTCCTGTTGGGGTTATTGACAAAGATGGCTGCTGCCCTGGCTTATCAGGAGCCCCTCAAATCCAATGCGCTAGAGAATTAATTGTCCTAGCTAACAAGGTGGATCATTTGAAGCGGGATCATATTGAGTTGGATAAAGATGTACAAGAGATGAGTGAATTGATTGACTCAGTAAACAACAGGTTTGCCCCTTGCCTCTCATTGAGGCCATCCCTTACCTCTTGACTGGCTGAACTCTCTACTGTGGTAACCTCCCAAGGTCAACACCTAGATTTTACTGAGTAACAGACCGCTCTAGCTAACAATATGGGTGCCTGCGCTGCTGAGACCCTGACAACCCTTGAGGAGAGTGTACGGAAGCTATAGGATAGACAACCCCCCTCTGAATCTGAAGAAGAGTTTTCCTGCATATAAATGTACTTGATAGTAATAATGGTGGACCAACTCCTGAGGCACATTTAAAGCCTACCTTTAAACAAGTTTTCAATCCCAAAACCCCAACCATTGCATCTTTCCTAACCATTTATGTAACTGCCATGAGACAAGCATCAGATGAGGTTAAGAAGGAACATATCTTGACCTGTCTACACCCTACCTGCCAGGAAGTGGTGGTGCCTGAGCTGCCCACCATTGAGACTTGGGAAGATATGAATCATCTTCTGATTGACAAGCTTGGTGGTGAACTTAGCCTGGAAGTAAAGAAGGACGCCTTCATGCACATTGCTTTCAAACCTAAGGAGACACTAGCCAAGTTCACAGACAGATTCTACATGGAAGGACAGCAACTGATAACAAGAAGACAACTGACAGCCCATGAAGCTTACATGGCTTGCGCTCAATCCCTCAAAGTTAACCAGCTTCAGTGTCTCCACTTCAAAGCCCATAAGGCTATACTTTCTTCCATGAATAGCATAAAGACGCTGTTGCAAGACATGCACCTTACCCATTCTGGAGCAGTCATTAGGGAAAGTTGAGCCGCATCTAACTCTAGTTTGTCTTTCTGTGGTCCTCACATTCTTACCATGAACTTGCAAAATCCTCCTCAACATCAGGGTTGCCACAACTGTGGCCAGATAGGTCATTGTTCTCAAGTCTGCACCAACCTGTGGGTTGAAGGAGCTGATCCCAAAGAGCAGGTGGGAAAAGAACAGTCAACCTAGAGGCAGAGACACTCTCGGTTGACAATTCTTCCCAGTCTCTTTCAATCCCTCCCTCTATAACTGACTCTGAGCCTGCTGATAATGAGGCTCATCTCATCCTCCTATTGTTCCACAATATCTCTGACAACTCTGACCTGGATGACTATGATATAGCTGGCGCCAATACATATGGGTATTTTGTTCTTGCTGTTCCCAAAACCATTACAGTCCCCTATAAATTGTGATCAGGAAATACTACAACTAATGCTAAGCCTTTGCCTGAGGCCAAAGAAATTGTCTCTTGCCCCTACCTCACTCAAGCAAAGAGGTCCCCCGTGCTAGTGGAGTCATCAGAAGAAGCTGCCAAAGTTGCTGACGCTGTCTTCAAGAATCTATCCTTTTTGCTCCCTCTCCAAACTGTTTATAAGGAGTTCCTGGGATTAAGATGCATGATTGAGAAGTGGGATAAGGAATTAGCAAAGGCTCAGGATATCTTGGCTGTCCTCCCACCCTTTGGTTGCACTACCACTTGAGTAGAAATATATATTCAAAAAGTGATGATCAAAGCCGTCTTGGATAATGGATTACCAGTCAACATTGTCTCCTCCAAACTCGTGAATAAACTCAAACTTGCCCCTGACCTCAATTATCACCATTCATATGAAACAGCTGGACTGTCTATGACCCGCGCCATAGGGGCGTTCTCCGCTCTACCCATGTGGTTTGGCAAGCTTCTCCTAGCTGCGCCAGCAGTTGTCTTGGAAAACAAGAGTTACAATCTCTTAGTTGGTACCCAGTTCCTTTGGGAATATAATGGGATAATCAACTTGAAAGATGGTTACCTCTCTATTCTGGAATAAAAAGTCCCTCTGATCTTTGAAGAGCCGTTTAAAGTTCCCAGGAAGCGCCTAAAGACGTGCGCTTTAGAGTACCCCACTGGGGTTTTCTCCCTTAAGTATTGCACCCACTCTTCAAACATGAAATGTCCACCCATGGCTTTCCCTGCGTCTGAGGGGATCCCTCTCTTAGCCACCTCCGCTGTCACCATCCCCCCTGGCTCTCAGGCCATCCTAGACTCCCAGATATCATATGAACTACCTGAATAAAACTTCTTGGAATTGTACTCTCCCCCCTCACTAGGGCACAACAAACCTTACATCTGTCCTGGAATCCTAGATGTCTCCCATAAAGACCCTGTTCAATTGCTGGTAGCCAACCTGACTGCATTCCCCATGACTTTGTCTAGGGGGCAGGTTGTTGGTTATGATAAATTATTGAATGCTCCTGATGTCTTGTCTCTTAATCCCTTTGGCAAGTTCCAATATTTTAACCTGCCTGAGGATGAACCTCAAGTCCTATTGTTGTTCACTTTGAAAGACTTCCCACAGCTGTCCCTGGTTCATCGGAAAGAGGTGCTAGACTTGCTAGACCATTTTTCCGACATCTTTGCTAAAGACAGTACCAACTATGGGTTATCCAAAGGCGTTATCCACCAGATTGATACTGATGACGCTCCCCCCTTCTGTGCCAAACCATATTGCCGCAGTCAAGTGGAGGACGCACAGGTATCTAAAGAGCTCAAACAACTGCTCAAGACTGGGCTACTGGCCCCTTCTCAAAGTCCTTGGGCTTCTCCCCTGCTCATCCTAAAAAAGAAGGATGGAGGCCATCAAATTGTGATGGACTATTGGAGATTGAACTCTTTAACCAAGAAAGATTCTTATCCCTTGCTGTGTATTGATGATGCTCTCCAACGTCTTGGAGGTTCTAAGTTTTTCTCTACAATGGATCTGTCATCTGGATACTGGCAAGTTGACCTTTCCCCCAAGGATTGGCAAAAGGCTGTGCTCATTACTTCTGAAGGACTGTTTGAGCCTAATCACATGCCACAGGGGCTCTGCAATGCCCTGGCCACTTTCCAGAGGGCTATGAACTCCATCCTCTGTGACTTGAAGCTGTCATGCGTTCTAGTATACTTAGATGATATAACAGTCTTCAGCGCTATGTTCACCAATCACCTGGCCCATCTCAAAGAGGTGTTCATAAAGATCTGATAATCTGGCCTCAAGCTGAAACCCTCTAAGTGTTCTTTCTTCAAAGAGCAACTTGAATTCTTGGGTCATGAAGTAACCCAGACAGGGATTTGTCCAATGGCCAAGAAGGTTGAAGCCATTGACAAAATGCTTCTGCCCACCAACCTGCAAGAGGTACAGGTCTTTCTGGGTATGATATGCTACTATAGATAATTCATTCCCAACTTTGCTGATACTAGTGAGCCTCTGGTCTAGCTGTTACGGAATGTCCCCTTTGAGTGGACTGCCAGCCAACAACAAGCCTTTGAGACCCTTAAGCAGAAACTCAAGGAGGTGTCCATCTTAGTGTATCCTGACTATGATAAGGAGTTCATCCTATACACTGAAGCTAGCAACCTTGCTATTGGGGCTATCTTGGATCAAATCAACAACAAAGGTGTGGACCATCCTGTGGCCTATACTTCCTGTGTTTTAAACAAGCATGAGAAGAACTGTAGTGTCACTGAGAAGGAGTGTCTTGCCGTGTTGCATGCAGTCAAGAAGTTCTGCCACTATGTGAATGGTACACATTTCACTGTTGTCACCAACCACACTTTGCTTAAGTGGTTGCAACAGCTTAAGGATCCTGAAGAGCGTCTAGCTAGATGGGCCCTCCACCTGCAAGGTTATGACTTCACAGTGCTTCATTGCCCCAGGATTCAACACCAGAACACTAATGGTTTGTCCCAAATGCCCATCCTTGTTTTAAATCCTGCTGAGGCTGACTGGTTGTATGAACTTATTGGCTACCCTTCCTCCTGGGAAAATGAGACAGAAGAGGTCTGAATAGCCCTGTCCAAGCTATCTGAAGATACCCTCATACGTGACAATCAGCTCTTCAAGAAAGCACGAGATCAATATCTGCCATATGTGCAACCCAGTCTTTGCCTCTTGTTGGTATCGCAAGCTCATAAAGAGACTGGGCATGGAGGCATTGCAAAGACCTTTGACTGGCTCCAAAAAAAATACTTCTGGGAGAACCTTTGCCTGCTGATCCCTGACGTCATAGCTAGTTGCCATGACTGCCAACTTCAGAGGCCCTGAGCTGTTTCTCAGAAAGCAAATTGGTTCCCCTTCAACATGCCTTTCATACAGTTAGCATCAATGCTGTAGGCCCTCTCCCCTGCTTGCGTTCTGGATGTTGCTTTATCCTGATTGCTGCCAATCCTTTCAGCAAGTGGGTAGAAGCTTGCCCTACTAAAGACATCACTGCTAAGACTACTGCTGCCTTCCTGCTGCAGGATGTTTTCTACCGCCATGGCTGTCCTCAAGTACTGCTGTCAGACAACGGAACTAACTTTAATGCCAAGCTGATAACCTCTGTTGTTAAAGCTCTGGGGTCTCACCAGTCCTTTTCTGCCTCCTATAATCCTTCCACTAATGGGGCAGTTGAACGTGCAAATTTGACACTGGTTTCCATCATGAGGAAGCTTACTTACTCTGATGCTGCCAATTGGGATCTATACTTACCTGCTGCTCTCTTTGCCTATTGTCTGAGCAAACATTGTGTCACAGGGTACTCCCCCTTTGCCATGTTGTATGGGCGTGAAGCTACCACTCTGTTGCTCTTAGGGGTTCCCCTATTCTCCTCTGATAAGGCCATGAACTGTGACAACTACATCAAAGACTTAGCCAATCTCATAATTGATATACAAGCCACTGCCTACACTTCTGCTTACAAGACTAAAATGCTTGAGCTCTCTCCTGATAATGCTGGGTGCTCTTCCTTGCCTGAATTTGATGTTGGTGACCATGTTCTGTATTACCAACACAGAGTGGGTGGGCACGCGCATAAATTGAACTCTCTGTGGACTGGCCCTTTGGAAGTGACCTTCAAACAAGGGTCTGAATACACAGTAAAGCTTCTCTCCAGTGGTCTTCCTTTTGCTCAAGTGCACACTAAGTTTCTCTGTAAATACCACCCCCCTAAGGCCAATCTAGGGGAGGGCAATGTTGTGAATAGCGGCATTCACCATGTTTCAATTTTGCCTTTGGTGGGCCATTTTGAGGACAAATCCCTTGCTTTTGCTTTTGCCTTTTGAAATGAGCTGGTAACTGAATCAGGAAATATGATTGTTTGGTTTCCTAACTTTGCGCAACTCACTTGCCCCACTCATGCTTGTGGCAAGTGATCCTACTGTCCTGGTAGTGTTTTGTGGTATTCTCAACCACTATATATTCCATTTCCTATTTCACCAATAAAATTAAGTTATATTCACATTTTTGTCTTTGTGTCTTCTGTACTTCTGCGCCTCTCTCTAGCCACGCCTAGTAGAGATTATTCTTCCAGGGCCGCAAGTTAATTGCATAGCCTTCCCTGTCATCTAACCAAGAATTAGTACAAATCCAATTCTAAGGTTAGGATTCCCCGTTGTGTGTCTGTGCCGCGCCTCAGAACACAACAGGTGGTAACAGATTCTTGCAGGCGGTTAGGCCGTGGGGTGAGGGGCAGTGTCATTGGGACCAAATATGCGGGCAGTAAATTATACTTGTTGCAGAATAGCAGAGGGGGCGGATAATTTTGGTGCCTTCTCTGTAAAGGACTTCTGTCTCTCTAGTTCTAGCTTTGGGGTTGTGGATTAGTATTTCCTCTAGAGTAAACTCCAAATACGCCGGGTTGGGTGGGTACTCAGTGAAATGTACTGGCCCAAGAGAGCTCCTGGTGGACGGTAAAGGTTGGGCGGCTGGTCTGCGGTTTCTTGGAATAGGTGAGCGTGGGGTGCAAAACCTCAAGACATAGGCTGTAAATGAAGTAGAACTAATAATAAATATGGTATGATCTGGTTGAACCAGAGGTTCATGTCACTTTATTGCAATAATGGCAATGGGCATCTTCCTGGCAGTCCAGGGTATAAGTATGCCCATCTGTCATGGTAAACCTTTCACAAATTCCCCTGGCCCAGGATTTCCTGTTTACCAGGTTTTCCCAGTCCTCAGTGGCATCTATTGCGGGGGTTATTCCATTGGCTGGCTTGAACTGAGAATGCTCAAATTTCCTAGTTGGGTTGTGGGGTTGATCATCTCTGGGTGGCCTGCGTTCTATGGGAAGTTTCTCTGTTTCCCCTTCCGCGGGGGGCCAAGTTATTTCAGGATCTATGGCTAGATCTACCTGCTGATTGGTCAAGTTAACAGGAACCTTTAGTGTGGGAAGTTTCAATGTAGGTGAATTTGATTCATCAAGCTTTAGAGGATTTTCCAAAGTCAAATCCTGCTCTGGTTTGAGCCCAAAAAACTGTGGGCGGCCGGGCAGCTGGCCCTACAGGCTGGCGGCCTGCGGGGTGTCAGGGTTCAAATCCTGTAGTTGAGGCTTTTCAATAACCATAGTCAATAGTAGTTTGTCACTTGTGACACCCTGTGGAAACCTCCCACAGTAGAACAAACACCAGCTCTACAACACATATGCCTCAAAGCCAAACTGGCAGAAACAAAGAGGCTCAAAACCCAAAAGGTAACCTCAACAGAGGACCCACTCCCCATCAACTCCCCCATCTGGGTCCTAGCTGGTAACAGGAAGAAGCTAGACTCAGTACACAGAGGACCAGGAAGAGTCATCAAATACCAACCAGACAGGAACACCTACCTGGTTAAGTTCCAGGGCGCCAAAGAGCCCATAACCAAGAAGTACCACGGATCTTGCCTCCGCCCTAGCAAAGGAGAACACTTGGCCTGGTTGGTACCCACTAGCAAACAACTCCAGGAACATCAGGTGGCAGCTGTCAAGACAAAGCCCCCTCATGATGTACCCAAGTAACCCCTTAAGGGAGGGGGTGTTTTGAGGGTCTGGATGTACAAGTATTCTGGCTAACACCATCACACTTAACATCCAGTCATTGCCCAATTTGGTGCCTTTCCAATATATCATTTGACATACCGTAAATGGCAAAAAATCAATATCACATGACTGTCCAGGTATGCAGCAACTCAAACACATCCTGCACATGACCAGCCCCTGGGTTTGATCTAACTAAAATCCCTGCCACAGCTAAAGCTATATAAGTCTAAAGTATTATCCAATAAAATATACTTCTTCTCTTCTTAATTCCTTATTCAAAGCTTCCCCAAAAGGCGCTCCTTATCAGGGGCAATAAAATCCATTATGATATCCCCTTTTGGTACCATAAGCCAAATCATTTGAACTTCTGCTTCTGAAAGTTCAACCCCAATATCTGATCCTATTTCAGGTTATTCTTATGTTAGCCTCCCATCTTTTCTATAGAAGACACAGTAGCAATAAATTGATTCAAAGTTATTTCAGCTTAATATCTTTTATGGGGTAGGTTTTCCACTTTCAATGTACTTGTGTGGGATAAAAAGCCCTATTGTCAGTATATCAACTGTTAGAGGTATTATAGTGGTTGCAGCCTGGGGCTGGGCTGTTGGCTTAAAGAGAAGAGCCCATAACAGGATAGGTCCTAACTTGATAATACATGAGAAGAAACACCCCAACCTGGACCAGCATTAGGGACTACAGGGTCTACCAACTCTGTTGGGATACCAAGAGTTCTGTGGAGCTCCAGAAGGTGAGGGAGGAGTCAAATCAGGTACTGGCATGGCCCACCAGATGATGGGACCTAACTTTACCAGGTAGGAAAGGGCCTTCCCAGCCACAGCCCAAGGCCCAGCTGCTGGCAAGGCAGAGTCAATCAATCCCGTGAGCGCCAGGTAAAGCACTCCCAGGAGTTGACTACTCTGGCCAGAGGCACTGGAAGTGGTGGGTTGAGATAGTTGGTTTGGGTGTCGGGGGTGGTTCCTTGGGGGCCAAGTAGGCAGCAGGATTGTTGTACTTCCCGTTGGAGATCAAAGAGTAGATGGTGATTGCTTTGCTGTCACAGACAATTTGGTAGGGTTCCTTAGGTGTGTTTGGGCGGGTGTACCACTGCAAGTCTTCCAATGTCCAGGGTTTGTGGTCGGGATTGGCGGGATACTCAGTGAAATGCACAGGGCCAAATGGAGCATTGGGGGGACAGTAGTAGTAAAAGGCTTTGGTTTTGTCAACTGGAGTCTGGCTATCAATCCCAGTGGATGAGTACTGATGCTTGGGTGTATGCAGATGGAAAAGTATCAAAAATAGGTATGGAAACAGATTTGTGAACCAAATGTTCATAACAACTTTATTTGGTAAGGATGATGATACAGAACTTTTTCAAGTGCTTCTGATTTATATACTTACTCACATACAGGTGTCTCTGGGCATTCTTCTGGTGCTATCTGTGTGGCAAGGCTTGGCATCTCAGGTTCTTCTGTTTGTTTAGCTGCTTAATGGTCATTTTTGGGGTTTTCAGGAACAGTTGTTTGGCTTTTTGGTGGTCCATCTTGGCTTGGCTGGCCATCAATTCTGGCAGGTTTGGCCTCTGGGGTTATGGGGTTTTCCCAATTTGATCACCATTTTTGGATTGGCTTGACAGGCTCTCCTGAGCCCAAAGAACTTGATTAAAAAAGGGGTCCCCAATTGGGGACCCCAAATTACTTAATGAAGGGTGGGCTTGATCTGGGTTTACTGGGCAGCTAAAAATAGTCTGCCCAGGCCCAGCCAAACCCACCAAGGCTTGGGCGTAGCTTTTGGGGCCCAAAACAGGCCCTCAGCTGCCACCAGGGCGGTAATGGTTCCCGCACCTGGATTTGCTTCTAAAAGCAAAAAGCCAGGTGCGGGCAAATCTCCCCTGCCTGCTAGCCCTGCCTGGTGGCTAGGAGCGGGTTCAATTCCTGCCTGGGGCTTTGAAACTGTTACTTTTGTAACAAACTCTGTTAGAGTGATTTAAAGCACCCCAAGGAGCTGGGTGGAAGTAGAATCTTCAGCCTCAACAGAAACTTTTGGTTGGTTGGGCTGGGGTGCTTGGGGTGGTGGGATGGTTACTAGGTATGCAAGAAGATAGTTATAATTATCCTGGAATAGCCTTAATTGAACATTATATCAAGTGCCCTCTCTGGTAAAGGTCTCTGGTTGTCTAGTTGAGCTTCAGGATCTGCAGAGAGAGCATTCTCAGGGGTGACTTTTTTGTAGGCTGGTTTTGGTGGGGATTTCTTAAAATACACCGGGCCAAATGAAGCACCATGCTGAAAATAAAACCTGGTCTGGGGTCAGCAGAGTTATTAACAGGTTGTGTTGTGGTAGTTCATTTAATGCCAGGAATTGTTTGTCCCAGTCAGAAAGTGCAGAAATTTAAAAAAAAATGGCTCAGAATTTCCAAATTTAATGGACTTAAAGCAAGCTGTGGTAGGAAATAGGTTATGGCAGCGCCTGTGAAAACCTAAGATCTAAGCAACTGTGCAACATTAACCTTAATAAGCTGGTATAACCTTAAATCCACTTGATATCCCCTCATTAATCATAAGGTACTTCAGAAGTTGAGCATCCAAGGTTTCTTTTTGTAATGTCCAGCTATACATTGGAATGATAAATCATGAAACAGCATAGGGTTAAAAGATTCAGGTGAAAATTGCTGAGTGGATAACTTTGATGCATAAAAATTTTCTTGTTGTTCAACTCTTAAGAGTTGAGCCCTCCCAAAATTCTCAACAAAGAAAGTGTGCTTATTCAATTCTGAATCCCTTTCTTGATGCATCTGGTCCTGGGCTCACTTTGTTGTATCCTGTATAGCTTGATTTTGAATCATATTGTTATGGGAAGATGGGGTCCCATGCCTAGTCCCCTATCCTCTGGACATTGAAATATATCTCAAATGCCTCCCAATGTTGGAGTCTTTACTGTTGAAACTAAAGAGGAAACCTTTCCAAGCTAGCAATGCCCTGAGCTTTATTTCAAAGACTCTTTGATCTTGTCCCAATCAGTATACCCCAGGCTACTCTGGCTGGCGTTAATCTTCTTGTTGGATCCCAGTGTCTTTTTTGGAACTTTTAAGAGATATCTGAAGCCTTGTTGGTGGATTATCATCAACTCTGTCTGGATTTGGGTGTTCATCTCTAGCTACTTAGATACTCTCTTATTACCCTGAAATTTCTGTCACAGATTAATGGTGTGATGGGAGCACCTGAGAGGTTAGGCTGAAGCTAATAGAGAATTAGAATAAGATAAGGAGGTATTTGGATGAATAAGAGGCTCATAAGAACTTTATTATCAAATAGTCAATGAGGTTTGATAAGTGCTGGAGAGGTCTATATACACCTCCATCAATCCTTATCAGACCATATAAAACTTTGGTCTATATACAATGGTTCACTGGTATCTAGAAGGGAACTGTGAGGTGTCTGGTGCAGCTGATCTTTCATTGGTTGCTTGGAAAGTCTTCCATCTAGAGACTTCTGTTTGGTTTGGATGGTGAGGGCTGGTTTATAGAAAACTTCCTCATGCTTTTCCAGGTACTTATCATTGGCTGCAGCAAGGGGGAGTATTGACTTCTTCCCAACTAGATAGGTATTTACTTCAGTGTAATAGCCGGCCTCATGTGGTACCTTATTGGTTTCAGTGAGAGTGCATAGCAAACCTACATTGGTTTCAAACACTCAAGTAAAGAAGTCCACAGATTCAAGCCCAAAAAAACTTGGGCATTTGGGCTACAGCTTGGCTGGCCTGAGAATCGACTTGAATAGTTTAGTCTTAATTATAGTGAGGAGCAAAATGATATTAATGAAGGGTCCTGAAATGGAGCTAAATTATGCTTATCTTAGGGCAAGGTTGGGATCAGTGATAATGCAATGATGACTGGTCTGCTATGAAGTATTGAGCAAATATTCTCTAGGAGGATGTTAGGCAAACCTCAAAAGACTGAATGGTTTCCACTATAAATTAACCTATGATTAAACCCCTAAACCCCAACCCCTCACTTAAGAATCTTGATAAATACAAAATTATCTAATCATACTTTCATAATCCTATAAAAGAATGGTTGCCTTTAATAAAATAAAAACTCTAGCTCATATATATTATATCAATTCTTAAGGTTGAACTTGTGTTTTAGATAGTAAGACTGTCCTTGTATTCCAAGTTAAAAAAGAAAGTATAATCAGAAGAATACGATTAAGTATGTGCTTCTTTAGACTTCATACTAAGAAACACATTTTCCTCTGTGGATTTGAGCCTGAATGATCCCAAACTCTGTTTTTTTGAGAGTGATACTAATACACCTAGTTTAGCAGAGTCAATTGAGTCTTCAGCTGGTATATAGAAAACATAATCATATGCAATTAAATATATTTAATTTACCATTTAAAACTCAGTGTGAACAATTGCTAGCACTCTATGTCCATCTGATAAATATTACTGTTTGAGTTTTATGTAACAGATCACATAATAAATTCATATTACCCATCACCTGATTGATTTCTTACTCTGTGAAGTCTATTAATATATATAAAAGTGAGTCTGTCTGTCTGTCTGTAATGTCACCTTGAGTGGGCTCAAGCTGTAAGGGATTTGACTGAATTGATTTTTAGTTAATTTTGATTTTAAAGTTGATAGTTAAGCCAAAAGCTCAATTTGGCTCATCCTTACATTCAATCCCTTACATGTATCTTTGAAAGTACACAGATTGAATTCAGTGGAGTGTGGTCTAAATCATGTTGAACTGAAATATAAGCCACTCAAACTTTAATAAATCTGTATTTGATTACTTGCATTTTAAATTAGTGGCTAAGCTCATTCAGCCATATCAAAGCGGCTTATCTGTATAGATTACTTGACTCTAGAATAGATGGATTAAAATTAGAAAGGAAGCTGTAATTGTTTAAGATCCTTTTATATGATTGGATGTTTAACCTCTGCTGATAATTGAATTGACTGATGAAAAGAGAGCTTGAACAATTTAAAGCAATACAGTTCTAATTACAAATATAAATATAAGTTTAAAGAAAGAGATGTTTGGCTTGGAAATTTCAAATCTATCTATTCCAAAGTGAAATAATAGAATATTCCACTTGGATGCATCAGCTGATCCAAGTGGCTGCATATTGTTTCAGAGTAAACCTTGCTTGCCACAGCTTCATCCCAAAAAAACATCAGTGGAGAAAACTAACTATGATAAAATTATGTTTCCATATAATGATTTTAATAAAATTTAGAGGGTGTAGATCAAATTTTCAGATGATTCCGATCAAAATGGTACCAAACATGATAGCTCTAGCTGCTCTAGATGCTGAGATATATAGTTAAGTGCTGGAATCGGGTTCGCGTCATAATCAAAGGCTCGGACTCGATTTGATATTATCTAAATTTACTTTTAATACACAATAAAAAACTAAAATCAATGTATCTCAGTGAATAATGAATCGATTTTGATGTCCAATAGCTTAGTTTGAAGCTGCAGATCAGCTCTACATTTTGAAGGGATTTAAAAATCAAATACTAAATTTAAAATAATTAGTTTAGCCTTACTAAACTTAATAGTGATACTATACTTATTTAGGTTTAGTTTTTGTTATACTTGGAATATACAATTTTAATTTTAAATTTAAATTTAAATAAATATAATTGAAACTACCTTTTAAAAAAGCAGTCAAATAAAATTTTAATCAAACATGTGGTAAGTACTCCAAGCCTAAAAGTACAATATAATATATTTAATTAATTTATTAAATTCAACTTTAATTCTGTCCTTGGACGGGGCAACCACCTAGTTTATATTATTTATGATAACAAAAATTTCTTCTAGGAAGCATGTAAAACTAGGATCAAGATCTAAAGTCATGAAGAATACTGAAGTTATCTCTCAGGTTATAGATAATTCTGCAATAAAAGCTATCTTTCCTTTGCCAAAATTGAAACTACAGCTTCAGAACCACATAGATTGCATTTTCATATGTTGGTTACTCCATCATCATATTTCAGGTAATTTTGGCTGGTATTTCAAAGCCCAGCTACACCTCACAAAAAGATATATTAGTTAGCTTATCTGATTGTTTGAATGAGATTGGTTTATTTAAAAAAGATTATTTTCAATTTTGATAATCTAGCCTATATTTCAATCAAATAATATTTACCAGCTCAGTGAAAGTAGCCTACTCTATAAATACTAGGAGCTCCTCGAATTATTCCCTATTTTATGGATATCCAATACCATGATTAAGGTATGAATCTTAGTTTTGAGTGATTTATTTAAAGTTTATCCCATATAATATATATAAACAATGCTCTTCATTGCAGAAGTCTTAATTAGGTCATTTCTAACAACTTGTACAAAACATTTGTCATTTAGTATGGTTGGTGAAGATGATTGAAACAAAAATAAATTTCAAATCTATTTAATGCCAGCTGATAATTTTTATTTGATTAATCATCTGTTTTTTGTCATATTATATGAAAATTCTTAAACTTCACAAAAGTTGTTTTTATTTTTAATTTACTTGGATTTTAGTTCTACCATTTAGGCTTTAATCTTAAACTCTGAATAATCTAAATAACTAAATTATATTAATATATTTTAGTCTCCATATACTAGCAGCGGATTCTATTCTATTCCTATACCTCCTGTTATATTTTACTCCAATTTGGTCTTGATGCCTTTTTGGTATGTTTTAACACGTCTTCTGGGTTTAATGTTTGGAATATTCTATTGTTATTATTATGTGTATTGGAGATTTATTCTCATGTAGCAAGTCTGATTTATCAATATAAATTCATTGGTTTTTGAGTTCATTTGGATCTGGGTTTATTTCGCTTACAGATGAGTTATTTTTCTTATTGTCACATCTTTGAAACCCACTGTACTATATCCCAATCAAGAATTAATCATGCTAGTAAATTCATACTATATTTTTTATTTTATTTGAGGATTAAATTTTGATCTCATATCTACAAAAGCATTTGTTTTCCCAGTCACCTTAAATGAAAATCAGCCATATAGAAAATAATTATGCCAAATAGTGGCAACTTTAAACGACATATTTAATATAATAGAAGTTATGAGGCTAAATAATAACAATCTTTAGAAAAAAATAATACTTGGTATAAAAGTGATTTTTTTAAAAAGTGTATATATTCAAGATAAACGAGTTGCTGCATAAGTCAAGTTTCTAATTAAAACAAAAATATGCTCACTACAGGGGTCGAACCTGTGACTTTGGCGTTATTAGCACCACACTCTAACCAACTGAGTTAAGCGAGCTGCGTTGGTTTCAGGGGTAGGATTTTTGCTTAGCAACTAAACTAAAAACTTAGTAAAGTTTATAAGAGCAGTGGTAAAAGACTACAGCCCAGGGAACTGGGGAAGATGGGGATCAATTTAATATTTTTATTTTATGGATTGCCTGGTGGTTTATACTGGAAACTCCAACTATGGTTAAGGTCCAAAGAAATAGTATTCACATAGAGGCAGAGCTAGGTATCATTCCCAGGAATTGAACCTGGGACCCCTGTGGCTAACTTGGAATTCCCCAACCAACTCAAGAACCTTTCTTGGGGAACACAAGCTTATTAGGGTTCAGAGGTGGAGTCTAAAAGAGAAGTGGTCATTAGAGGAGAGATAAGTAGGGGTGTTATCAGAGTGGGGTTATATCAGAGGCTCTCTGTGTTACTGTCTTTTCATTGAAGTTCTCCATCCATTACCAGTCAGGAAGATTCAACAATGGTGTTCATGTGTTTTCTATTGCTTTGGACTGTGTTTTCAGAATTATCTGTTCTCCTTATTGTATTATCTATCAGGGTTTGGTAATTCTCCTTCATAATGGCCACCTGGTTAGGCGTATGTCAAAGATATCACTAATGCAGGTGATGTGGTTGGTCCACAAAGCCAAATGATACACCACTGCTCTTAGCACAACTGGTTCTCTTTCCATGTCTCACATGAAGAAGATGTCAAATTTTGGGCTGAATCTAACAGATAAGTCCAGCATTGCTGCAACTTCTGTCCAAAAGCGGGCAACTACCACACATCCAAAGAATTTGTGTTCTAGGTCTGCATTTTGGTATGCACAGAGGCCATATTGCTGATTGAGATGGTCTTCTGGGAATGTTGCTTCTGACCAGAATGCTTCATTAAACAGCCACCAGGTTAGAGTCTGGGTGTCAGTGGTCACTATTGGGATACAAGTGAGCATAGTAACCTGTTTAGGAGAGACTGTCACCAGACAGCCCGCGGCTTGTCACTTCATCATCATCTTAGGAAGTTCAGGCTCAGGCTTGGGGTTCTTAACCACCTTTTTCCCATACTTGATCACCACAACCTTTATGTGTGACAATGCTCTCCATATCCAGGTTGTAGTTGATCTGTTTGTTTCTATCTGCCGGCTGCAGGCCTTTTAGATCTCAGTCCTGTGGTCCAGCAGGAACTGAATTCTTAGAGATCTCCCACTCATTAGCCCACATGATTTTCAAGCATTGATACCAGTATTTGGGAGTACCTCTGGGGTGTGTGAATATCTTTCTTTTCAAGAACCATTGATTCAGTCCAAATTTAGACAGGTTGGGTATCTGGATGGCCCACACCCAATTCACTGCTCTTTCTGCTGCTGGTGAGGCTGTATGGACAGCTAAGAGTTCCCTGAGTCCTTTCTCTCACATCCTTTAACAATGCTGAACATGGTCCACCAGACCCAGACTGCCTGACAACTTGGGGGGAGAGACCACTGATATTTTGATGGGGGATGTGTTGGGAGTTCCCCACAAGAAGTTAAGAGTCATGCTTGACACCTTATTCTCAAAGGTCTTGGAGAAGGGTATGATGTGTGCTACATACCACATCTAGGAGAAAGCAAAGACGTTTAGGGCTGTGACCCATACAATCACATTGAAACAGAAGTGCTGCCACCAATTAATCTTATTGGCAATAGATCTAAGGATGATCTATTCATTGGCCTGTAGATCAAGATCTGTTGAGTTGAACCACACACCCAAATGTCTAAAGGTTTCTGTCAGAAACCACTTCCTGACATCATTGATTACTATTAAGGAATTTAAATTGATTATCACTATTTCCTTAGATCTCCTAAGACATGTCAACAAATTCCCTGATCACCCAGTCCCTCTGGTGATTGTTTTACCTCTTGAGTATTGTGAAACTCCACATTGTTTAAAACCAGATTCCATCTGCAAACGTTTCATGGCTGTGATCAACATTGAAATCAACTCTGGGTCCTTGATATGCAACAGATGAGTGTGAGATCTCCCAATGTTGACATCTATGGTTATATAAATGAATAATCCATGTAACACTTTTTGCATTACAGCTCCACAATTATTTGAGATTATAAGACACAGGCCATTTGCTTGAATACAGTCATATGTGAGAATATGAGTAGTAATGTATCAGAAGAGCCAGGATTGAATGGAACCATAATTATTGCCCAGCAATGGCTTCTGATTGCGCAGAAGCACTTAAGGGTTAGGATAAAGATCAAACAGATTAAAGATAGATCAAAGATGGGTCAAACATAATTTCATTGTAATTGATTAATTCTTCTTATACCTTCTGTAAGGTTAATCCCTGGCCTACTAGCAATGTCTTCTAGGACATTCTAACACGCCCCTAATTTGGGTAATTATTAATCTAGGTTTGGCACTTATTGCATGTTAACTAATAGAATATCTTCATCTTCACCCAGCACAGGTGATCCTTGCTGGCATGGAATAATTTAGTTACTTCATGATCACTTCCTACCTTCCTGACATACTTTAATATTAATGCTTAATAATGTGATTAATATGGGAATTCAAGATTATGGGGAACCAAACCTAGTGCCTTGGCACTTGATGTAAAAGCAAGGTGGCGCCTTGGCACCTACAATATTTTCCAGGCAGCACCTGCAATAATTTTCAGTTGGCGCGGCAGCACTTGACGTAAAAGTAGTTTGGCACCTAATCCAATTGCTAGGTGGCGCCGCAGCGCCTGTATCTTTCCAAAGTGGCTCAGCAGCAAATAATGTATCACTAAGCACTGCGGCAGTGCTTACCATTGGCTGGTTTATGGTTCAGGTCAGCAGACTACTGCTGATTCAATATGTATATGTTTTATACTACCAATTTATGCTGTTTGGCAGCTGTAATTCATATCTGCAAGCTCTGTCATAATTGGTATCATTGATTTTTATACTACTAATTTATGGGGTTGGCTGCTGAAACGCTAATCTGTGAGCTCTGTCATAATTGGCATCATTGCTTGGTTGAAATTCCCAAAAATCTCCTTTCCTTGATTCTTGTTCAATTAATAAAAATCTTTATCCTGTTCCTGATTCCCAGATTTACTGCTTGCTACAACAGGTTGATATAGGAAACCTTGCTAGTGCTTAGAATGCCTAATAATTATATTGGTGGTGGCTTGGATGTGTTGGCTATGTTAATATGTACAAGTTTATGCTTAGTTTTCTACAACACTGACTTGATCTTCTTGGTTGGAATTCATGCTATTCAGAATAAGTGCGCTACTGCTGGGTTGATGAAAAGGGCTACCTTGCCTTAAATCAATATAGAATAATAGATGGAGTGCAGATACATGATCTTTTTAAAGTGGGTCACTGACAGTTTCCTTGACTGGGATAGGAGTGAGGCATGTGGTGGTGCAAAGTTTGGCTCTCCTATCTTCACCAATTTTTTTTCTCAATGTTAAACTTTGCATTATATGCCCTTTGGTACAGCTCCAGCAGGGTTGTCAACGTCTTTGAGTCCTCCTTTGTGATCAATCCAACAATAGTGACATCTGCAAAAGCAGCCATTCAGAGTGCTGTTTGAATGGGATGAGAAAAGCTTCTCAGCTTAGTGTTGCCAGCTTCCAAGAACAAGTTTTCTGCAAAACTGAACAGGATAGGGGAGAGAGGATCCCCTTGTTGTAAAATTTAGAAAATTTCAATGTTCTCAGTAAGATCACCATTAACAATCATACACACCTGGAGGTTCAGGTAAAACATTTTTATCCAACAGATTCATTTCTCTGGCAGGTCCACAGCCCTCATAATTGCATAGAGATAAGACCAAGACACACAGTTGTATGCATTTTTTATACCCAAAAACAGCAGGTAACTCTTATTTGACTTGATCCTATTCTGTAGGGCATTTTGGACCATGTAGATGTTATCCCAAATTGAACCTCCACAGACAAAGCCAAACTGCATTGTGTGCAATATCACATCCACAACCTTCATTATTATGTTATACAGAATCCAGGTCAGCAGTTTATAGTCTGCATTGGATAGCAAGATTAGTCTCCAGTTCTTAACATTGCTCTTATGTTGCTTGTTCTTGAAGAGAAGGTAGATTGACACCTCATTCCTCTCAAGAAATTGGGTGGATAAGGAAAGAAAATAGTTGAAGAGTCTAGTCAGATGGGAAGCTATCAGATGTCTGATAGGCTTATACACATCTGCTGGGATGCAGTCTGAACCTGGCAATTTGCCATTTGGGGACTCTTTAATGGCTGCAAGAGCCTCCTCCAGTGTGATGTTGGCTATCAGGGGTCCAAAAATTGCTGGGGGGCATTGTATGATCTCTGGACTAGCCTCTGTAACCAGTGTAGATAGGGCATCCTTGTTCACTTCTTGATGAGAATACAAACTTGAGTATAATTCCTGTATCTTCTGCTTAATGACTGACTTGTCTTTGGTCTTCAGCCCGCTCCCTGTGTCAATCTCAGTGAATGGAGATCCCCTTTGATGCTGAGCAAGGCTAAAGAGTCTGTCCTTTGTAGATGTTCCAAAGCTACATTGAAATTTGCATGCTGCGTTGATGTTACAGAGCTTCTCAATAGTCATCTACAGCTTCTTGATCTGACAGTGGAGTATGTTGAACTTTAGAATGTCCTTCTTGACCACTTCCTTATATTATTTCTCCAGTGCATGCAGTGTTGCAAGCTCATTATTACTCTGTCTCCTCAGAAAGAATATGGTGGATGACCAGATCTCCCTTTTGATACCCACCCATGTATTGCTGGGAAACTGCACTGGACCTATCAGAGGGGAGGTTAATGTCAGGATGGCTTTTTCAACCATCCCCTTCCACTTAGGGTTAAAAAACCTGGAAGACTGTATGACCCACCTCTGTTTAGCACATCTTTTAATACCAGAGTCCCAGTCTAGGTACACAATATGATGATCCAATATGTGGGCTACTTAGAACTGTGATCCAGTGAGCTCCTCTGCAATATCACTAGATATCAGGATATAGTCCAGTATTGCTCCTGACACCAGGAAACTGTCCACATACCCCCAGTGTATCAGCTGGGTGAGGTCCAAATCCTTGTTGTCAATAGTCTTTAATACCTCCTTTTCTTTCAGAAACCCATCCATCATGTGCACAGACAGATGATGGCAGAGACGGCATGGGTACATGTTGTGTTGGTTATTGGCATACATATTGAAATCCTCAACATAAAGAGTTTGGTCAGGTAGGTCCAGAGATGACAGGATCTGCCATTCTTCCCTACTGCCTTGCTTCCCACAAGGTTCCAGGTACACATCAACAACTGCCAGTGTAATATCATTCCTAACATCCCTAAATTTTGCCACTTGGATTTGGCCATCCAGGTGCATAGCCACAAAGCTGATATCAAGGTTGTCTTGCAGGGCCACAATTGCCATATGATCTGTCCAGAGTCCCTTCAGCTTACTCTCTCTTGACCATGCATGTGATGCTGGGTCAGGTGAGAAGTCCAGTTTTGTTTCAAGCTTGTTTGCCTGGATCTCATTTATGATCACCATATTGATATTGTTATTAGTTTTTATATAGTGTAGTTTCTTCAGCCTCAAAAACAACGTAGCAATCCCCATCACGTTGATTGTTGCAATCCTTATAACTGCTTGCCTGGCCCATGGGTATGAGTCACTGTATCAGCAGGAGGATTTGTTGGTTGGGGAGGTTAGGAGATGGGTCAGCCATAGTGGATGACTCTGGATTCCACTGGCTCTTAGTGAGAAAGGGACCTGGTGCCATTTTGGCTGATGCTTGAGCTTCAGCAACTTCTGTAGGACTAAAGTCCTGTTCTATGTCATCTACATCCATGGGGTGGCACAAGGAGCTTTCTTGGTGGGCTTGCTTGTTGGTTTAAGGTTTACAGTGGGCTTAGATTTTCTAGGGGGTTATGTATAGTGCTCTTGTTTTTATTGGGTTTCTGGTTCCACTTAGCCACTGCTTCCTTCTTCCACTCATCATGTAGTTTCCAGGTAGGGGAGTCCTGCTGGGGGGCTGACTATCCAATGGGGCTGTGGGATCACAGAAGGGCTCTGTGACATCATTGTCAAATCTTGAGGCCATCACAGCCTGGGCTTTAGTGTGTCTCTGAGCCAGTGCCGCTCTAATGGCCAGGAGTTCATGGGGATGAGAAAAACTAGAGGGTATCTATGCCACAGGGGTTGGGAAAATGAATGTCTGACTCTTAATTCTAGTCACACCATCCTCCAGCTCATAGATAATGTCCTGGTAGTATGCATTCTTTCTGTGATGACAGTGGCTGAGTGTGTGGCCTAGTCCATAACAAAATCAGCATACTTGCTTCTTCCCTTCCATTTCAACTGCAATCATCTTGGAATTCCCAGGGATACATATGAAGTGTGGAATGGAGATATTTTTTTCCTGAAAAGTAGGAGAAGGGTTAAGAAGAGCATGTATTGTAGTGGGTACAAAGTTGTATGGCAATATATTTTCACATTCCATGTGCCATGCTACTATGTCCCCATAATAGCATAGACTGGTCTTGATAGCATCCTGTACCCACACACTATCTTCACACTCTGTTGGCACATTAGTGAAAGAGATCCAATTGGTGTGGTTATTGATGAAGGAGGTCTGCTACATTTGGATTTTTCCTTATTTGTAGCTAATGCCCTCCTTTTTAGCCTTGTCTCAAGACTCAGCATCAGGGAACCCCACATTCAAGTAGTTCTGCTTGATAGAATAGTGGAACCATAGCTGGAAATTTGGGAACTCACTCTCAAAGAACGTCTTTATGGCCTGCATATACCCTTCATTATCACTCTTGGAAAGTTCATTAAGGGTAAGGCAGACGGCATTGTTTATCACTGACTTGGGTGCCATGCAATCCATAGCAGGGTCATTGAGTTTTTACGTACATACTCTTTAAAGGGCATGCCACCCTTCTATGCTCCCCTATTGCTGCACAAGGAGTTATAGGTGAATCCCTCCTGTTGAGACAGACTCTTTTGCTTGGGAGGACTAGAATAGTCCAGAGGCACCTTATAGAAAATCAAGAAGATAGCCTCCTCAGTGGTGTATCTCACCTTGATCCATTTGATTAGTTCAATAAAGTCAATGTGTTGACAATAGAACTTGGATGCTTGTATCAATTCAAACCCCATGTCAGTCCAGGCCTTGGCATTGGGCCAATACATATCTTTGATCAACCAGTATGCAGCTTCATATGGAGCAAAGCCTTCTTGGATAAAGATTGACACCTCCTGAAAGCTCCAGCCTCTTGTTGTGCACCAGGTCTGCAGGTTAATAAGGCTCCACTTCTCATTCTTGAAGATGAGAGCCACCTTAGCATCTACCTCATTGTCAACCCATTCCACTGCTTCTCCAGAAGACATGCCTACAGAGAAGAATTCAAATGCAATATCTGGAGAATCAGAAGATTTCATCCACTTCTTAACCTCATGTGCCTTGAAGCTCTCTGATGTCTATTCTCTGGTCACCTTGGGGTTGACTTGGTCTGTTCTGAGTTGATTGACGCCAGCCAGCATGAACCCAGTTTTGGACCAAGTCACAGATGCCTCAATATTAAATGCATTGACAAACCACTCCACAGCCTTCAGGAATCCAAAGCTGCTTCCTTACATTTAAGCCAGTGTTCAAGGGGGAAATTGCCCATGTTTAAATGTGCTGTCTTACTGTGGAGAGATGCATCCACTCTGGAATGTGCCCATGCCATAGACTTGTCAAGAGACACCTACTGGCTCTCCCAGTACTGCATCACAGTGGCCATGTGACCGTACAACAGTCACTGTTGAGCATTTAGCCAAATAAATGCCCCAAAATATAAAGATATTCTGTTTTTGCTGTTTATTGCATATCAATAGGTTTGATTGGAATTCTTAAGGTAAAGGTTCCTAGAAACTGGATATCTACGTTTAATAAAAGAACAGAATATGGGTGGCAAGTTAGGTTAGGCTAACTAGAAAAATTGAGGCAAGATTGGCCAAATCAATATTGGAGACTAGGTGTCTCAAAAACAGTTTAATTAATTGGGAATATTAATTAATAAATACATGGGAATATAATTGATGAGGTCTTAATTATATTGGTTAATTGCCTTGACTGTGTCAAGAAGCTTGGTTAAGATTAAACAAAAGAAAACCCCCAAATTTTGGGTTAAAAGCGCCTCCTGGGAAAATTGCTAGGCGCTGTGGTGGCGCCTGGTTTGAGTTTTGAAGCATTTTAATGGGTTTTAAGGCAAAAAACCATTAAATGCAAAGGTAACTAAATAAAGGCAAGGATGCCTAGGAATTAAGGTTTGATCAGCTGGTTCCCAGTTGGAACATTGATAGCTGAGTTTTGGGATGTGTAATCCACAGGATTTTGGCGCCAAGAGCTGGGGAAGCTCCATGTCAAATTGGTACATTGAGATGAATGGCGTAAGGTGACTCCTTCTCATTGTAGGTTAATTCTCATAGGTTGGGGAGTGTTGGTGATCTTTTAGGTAAAGATCTATGTTGGATGACTCAAATGTCATAGACCACGTGATGCAAATCATAGGTTGATTTAGGAACCGGAGGAGTTTTAAGCTGTATATGCCCCAAATGGTATATAAGCAAAAACAGTTAAACATTAATAAAAAGATATTCACATTGTTGGTTTTGCTTCTTCCCCTCATCTATTTTTCAATTATTATGTCTTCTTTGGTAAAATTTGAAAGGGGCAAATTTGGAGTACTTTGTGTGGAGACTGCCACTTCAAGGAAGGATATTCCCACAAGCTCTTTGGAGGAAGCTTGGAAAAGCTTGGAGGTCACCAAGACTGTTCCTGAGGAGTCTTGGGTGGAAGTAAAAGCTGCGTTCAAAGAGTTGTATTCCAATTACTTTGCAAGAGAAGGGACTCACACTCAAGGAACAAAATCTATGCATGGGACGCTTGGAACCTGTTAGTAGGGTGGGACAAAATCTTACAGCAAGTAAAAGAAATGACAAACTGTGAAATTGAGGCGTTAAGAGCAAGAGAGGAAAAAATCCTTGAAATCATGGCTTGTTGGAAGGATGACAACAAAGCGTTGTCCCATAAAATTGCCTCCCCGGAGACAAAGCTCCTCAAAGCTTTGTCACAGGAAGGTAATGGTAATAAGAGTCAAGGGCAGGATAATGGTAGGATGGACTGGTTAGGCCTGGATCTCTCACAGCGCGCCCACCCACTCTGTGCTGGTAATAAAGAACACAGTCACCAACCTCAAATTCAGGCAAGGGGGAGCGTCCAGCATTATTGGGAGAAAGCTCAAGCGTCTTAGTTTTGTATGCAGAAGTGTAGGCAGTGGCCTGTATATCAATTATGCGGTTGACTAGGTCTTTGATGTGATTGTCAGGATTCATGGCCTTATCAGAGGAAAGCAGGGGCCCCCCAAGAGCAATGTAGTAGTAGCCTCTTGCCCATACAGCATAGCAAAAGGGGAATACCTGGTGACACAATGTTTGCTAAGGCAATACACAAAGAGACCCACAGGTAAGTATAGGTCCCAATTAGCAGCGTCAGAGTAGGTGAGCTTCCTCATGATGGAGACCAGTGTTGAATTTGCACGCTCAACTGCCCCATTGATAGAAGGGTTGTAGGGGGCAGAGAAGGACTAGTGAGACCCCAAAGCTTCAAAAACAGAGGTTACCAGCTTGGCATTGAAGTTAGTCCCATTGTCTGACAGCAACACTTGAGGACAGCCATGGCGGTAGAAAACATCTTGTAGCAGTAAGGCTACAGTTGTCTTAGCAGTGATGTCCTTAGTAGGGCAAGCTTATATCCACTTGCTGAAAAAATCAACAGCAATCAGGATAAAGCAACACCCAGAACGTGAGCAGGGGAAAGGACCTACCACTTCAATGCTGACAGTATGAAAGGCATGTTGAGGGGGAACTAATTTGAATTTGTGGGAAGCAGCTTGAGGCCTCTGAAGCTGGCAGTTGTGGCAACTAGCTATGACGTCTGGGATCAGCAGGCAAAGGTTTTCCCAGAAGTAATTCTACTGGAGCCAGTCAAAAGACTTGGCAATGCCTCCATGCCCGGTCTCCTTATGAGCTTGTAGCACCAACAAAAGGCAAAGACTATTTTGTACATAAGGTAGGTATTGATCTTGTACTTTCTTGAAGAGCTGATTGTTGCAAATGAGTGTATCTTCAGATAGTTTGGACAAGGCTAATTGGACTTCTTCTGTCTCTTTTTCCCAGGAGGAAGGGTAGCCAATAATCTCATACAACCAGTCAGCCTCAGCAGGATGTAGAGCAAGGATAGGCATTCAGGACAAACCATCAGTGTTCTGATGTTGAATCCTGGGGGCAATAGAGCACAGTGAAGTCATAGCCTTGCAGGCGGAGGGCCCATCTAGCTAGCTGTACTTCCGGCTCCTTAAGCTGTTGTAACCACTTAAGCAAAGCGTGGTCGGTGACAACAGTAAAATGGGTACCATATACATAGTGACAGAACTGTTTGACTGCATGTAACACGACAAGACATTCCTTCTCTGTGACTCTGTAGTTCTTATGCTTGTTTAGAGCATGGGAAGTATAAGCCACATGATGGTCTACACCCTCGTTGTCTAGTTGGGCCAAAATAGTCCCAATAGCAAGATCACTAGCAAGAGTGTATAGGATGAATTCCTTATCATAGTCAGGATACACTAGGATGGGTGCCTCTTTGAGTTTTTGCTTAAGGGTTTCAAAGGCTTGCTGTTGGCTGGAGGTCCATTCAAAAGGGACATTACATAATAGCTGGGCTAGAGGTTCACTAGATCAGCAAAGTTAGGAATGAACTCTCTGTAGTAGCCCATCATACCCAGAAAGACTTGTACCTCTAGCAGGTTGGTGGGCAGAAGCATTTTGTTGATGGCCTCAACCTTCTTAGTAATAGGGCAAAGATATGTCTGGGTTACTTCATGGCCCAAGAATTCAAGACACTCTTTGAAGAAAGCGCACTTAGAGGGCTTTAACTTGAGGCCAGCCTCTTGAATCTTTAGGAACACTTCTTTGAGATGAGCCAGATGATTGGTGAAGGTAGCACTGAAGACTGTTATATCATCTAAGTATACTAGGACACATGACAGCTTCAAGTTGCAGAGGATGGAGTCCATAGCCCTTTGGAAGGTAGCCAGGGCATTGTAGAGGCCCTGTGGCATGCGGGTAGGCTTAAACTGCCCTTCAGATGTAATGAGCGCAGCCTTCTGGCGGTCCTCAGGCAAAAGTTCAACTTGCCAGTATCCAGATGCCAGATTCACTGAGGAGAAAAACTTAGAGCCTCCAAGACGTTGGAGAGCGTCATCAATACATGGCAAGGGGTAAGAGTCCTTCTTGATTAAAGAGTTCAATCTCCAATAGTCCATCACAATTTGATGGCCTCCATCCTTCTTTTTTAGGATGAGCAGGGGAGAAGCCCAAGGACTTTGGGAAAGGGCCAGTAGCCCGGTTTCTAACAGTTGTTTGAGCTCTTTAGACACCTGGGCATCCTCCACGCGGCTGCGGCAATATGGTTTAGCGCAGAAGGGGGGAGCGTTGCCAGTATCAATCTGGTGGATAACGCCTTTGGATAGCCCATAGTTGGTACTGTTTTTAGCAAAGATATCAAAAATTAATCTAGAAAGTCAAGCACTTCTTTTTGTTGAACTAGGGATAGTTGTGAGAAGTCTTGTGCAGTAAACAATGATAGGACTTGGGGCTTGTCCTCAGGTAGGTTAAAATCTTGGAACATCACAAAGGGATGAAGGGACAAGACATCAGGAGCATTCAATAGCTTGCCATATATCCAACAACTTGCCCCATAGACACAGTCATGGGGAGAGCAGTTAGGTTGGCTACCAGCAATTGAACAGGGTCCTTATGGGAGACATCTAGGATTCCAGGACAGAGGTAAGGTTTGTTACAACCTAATGAGGGGGGATAGTACAACTCCAAGAAAGTTTGTTCAGGTAATTCATACAAAATCTGGAAGTCTAGGATGGCCTGAGAGCCAGGGGGATGATGACAGAGGACGTGGCTAAGAGAGGGACCCCTTCAGACGCAGGGCAAGCCATTGGTGAACATTTCATGTTTGAGGAGTGAGTGTAATACTTTAGGGTGAAAACACCAGTGGGGTATTCTAAAGCGCACGTCTTTAGGCGCTTCCTGGGAACTTTAACCAGCTCTTCAAAGATTAGAGGGACTTCATAACCCAGAATAGAGAGGTAACCATCTTTCAAGTTGATGATCCCGTTGTATTCCCTAAGGAACTGGGTGCCAACTAAGAGATTGTAACTCTTGTTTTCCAAAACAACTGCCGGCGCAGCTAGGAGGAGCTTGCCAAATTGCATGGGTAGAGCGGAATAAGCTCCTATAGCACAAGTCATGGATAGACCAGCTGTGATGTACAACTGGTGATAATTGAGGTTGGGGAAAGTTTAAGTTTCTTCACAAGTTTGGAAGAGACAACGTTGACCGGAGATCCAGTGTCCAAGACAGCCTTGATTTTTACTTTCTGGATGGATATTTCTATACGAGTGGTAGTGCGCCCAAAGGGTGAAAGGACAGCCAAGATATCCTGAGACTCAGCTAGTTCCTTATCCAACTTCTTGATCATGTATCTTAAGCTTGAAAACTCCTTTTAGACAGTCTGAAGAGGGAGCAAAACCAACACATTCCTGAATAAAGCGTCAGCAATTTCAGCAGCTTCTTCTGATGACTCCACTAGCACAGGAGACCTCTTTGCCTGAGTGAGGTAGGGGCAAGAGACAATTTTTTTGGCCTCAGACAAATGCTTAGCAGTTGTTGTAGACTTCCCAGATCATAATTTATAGGGGACTGCAATGGTTTTGGGGACAGCAAGAACAGAGTACCCATACACGTCATGGTCTTCAACATCAGAATATTTTAGGTCAGAGCTGTCAGAGAAATTGTGGAACAATAGGAGGATAGGAGGAGCCTCATTATCAGCAGGCTTGGAGTCAGTATAGAGGGAGGGATTGAAAGAGAATGGGAAGAATTGTCAACCAAGAGCGTCTCTGCCTCTAGGTTGACTGTTCTTTTCCTGCCTGCTCCTTGGAATCAGCTTCTTCAACTCTAGGATTGGTGCAGACTCCATAATGGTGACCTATCTGACCACAATTGTGGCAACCTTGGTGTCAAGGAGAATTTTGCGAGTTCATGGCAAGGATGTGAGGGCCACAACAGAAGACAAACCAGAGTTAGAAGCAGCACAACTTTCCCGGACAACTGCTCCAGAATGGGTAAGGTGCATGTCCTGCAACAGCGTCTTTATGCTCTTCATGGAGGAAAGCATAGCTTTATGGGCTTTGAATTGAAGACACAGAAGCTGGTTAGCTTTGAGGGCTTGAGTGCAAGCCATGTAAGCTTCATGGGCTGTCAATTGTCTGCTTGTTATCAGTTGCTGTCCTTCCATGTAGAATCTGTCTACAAACTCAGCTAGCGTTTCTTTAGGCCTGAAAGCAATGCACATGAAGGCGTCTTTCTTTACTTCCAGGCTAAGGTCACCACCAAACTTGTCAATCAGAAGATGATTCATATCTTTCCAAGTCTCAATGGTGGGTAGCTCAGGCACCACCACCTCCTGGCAAGTCAGGTGTAAATGGGTCAGAATATGTTCCTTCTTAACCTCATCTGATGCTTGTCTCATGGCAGTTTTGTAAATAGATAGGAAAGCTGCAAGGGTGGAGGTTTTGGGATCAAAGACTTGCTTAAAAGTAGGCTTGAAGTGTGTCTCAGGAGTTGGGCCACCATTGTTACTATCAAGTACCTTTATGCGCAGGGAGAACTCAGCTTCAGATTTGGAGGGAGGTTGTCTGGCCCAGAGATGCCTAACTCTTTCTTCAAGAGTTGTTAGGGTCTTGGTAGTGTGGGCACCCGTATTGTTGGCTAAAGCGGTCTGTCTTTCAGTAACATCTAGGCGCTGTCCGTGGGTAGTGACTACTGTGGAGAGCTCAGCCAGTTGAGAGGTAAGGGATGGCCCCACTGATAGGCAAGGGGCAAACCTGTCATTTACCAAATTGATCAACTCACTCATCTCTTGTACGTCTCTGTCTAACTCAGCATGGTCTTGTTTCAAATGATCCACTTCATTAGCTAGGGCAATCAACTCCCTAGCACACTGGATTCTAGGAGCTCCTGCCAAGCCAGGACAGCAGCCATCTTCATCAACAACCCCAACTGGACTAGCAACATTTGTTACCACCTTGCGTAGGCAGCAAGCTCCTGCTTTAACTCAGCAACTTGAGCAGTTAACGCAAGCACCTGAGGATCAGGTTGAGGAGCTTCAGTAGGACGTCCTTGACTACAAGTAGACACACATAGCTCTAGAATGGCATCCCAGATTTTCTGTTCCCTGTCCATCAGGTCTTTGGAAGGAGGAGAAGGCGGGACATCTGGCTTGGGAGTAGACAACTTATTCACTTGACCCTGAAGTTTGGCTATAGCAGCGGCAGTGGTAGCTCTTTCTTGATCAAATTCCACACTGAGCTTATTTAGGCCTTTGGAAGCAAGGTCCACTACCTGCTGCAATTGTTTGAAGAGGTATGAGCTGAATGCATTGAGTTATTGTACAAGTTGCTCAAAGTCAGTGAGATAAGCATTTAAGGTGAAATCTACTTGAGTTTGCCAGGGTTGTTCTAGCTGGTGAAACTCATGTAGCCGCTCCCTAACATACTCAGGGATAGACTGGTGCATTTGTTCAATAGAATTAACTAAGCATGTTTGGGAGGTGACAGAATTTCACTGGGTGTTGGATACCAAGGAGAACAGGGAATGGATCCATTGTTGATAGGCAGCAAATTGATCCCAGTGATGAGTAACAGCTTCTTGTAGAGACAAGATTTCTTGAACGTGGAGTCCCAATACCATCTGGTGGTGGGCCAAGGCGGACTGTACAAAGGATGACAGCAGGTGTTCAGCGGAGCCAGATGCTGAGAGGAGATGTTGTGGAAACTGTGGGGCCACAATTAATTTGTAGTATTTGGCTTGACTAAACTGCAGCTGAAGGCAAGGGATGGCTCCGTCTCAAGCTATCCCAAGGGCTACTGCCATGACTTGTTCCAAGTCAGGGGTACCCATAAGGTAAGTAACTAGGCAGGGACCATTACCAAGGTTCAGTACAGTAGGGATAATAGGCAGGTTGGCAATATCTTCCTCAATAGGAGGACTATTAATTTCAGGTGAAGTTGGCTCTTGTATAGGCAGAGGCAAGGGACCTAAAAACATGGATGCAAAAGGGATAACCAAGGGGCTTACAGCCCCTGTAGTGAGCACCATTTTTGTTGTGTTCTGAGGCGCGGAACAGACACACAATGGGGAATCCTAACCTTAAGATTGGATTCTTACTAAGTCTTGGTTAGATGACAGGGAAGGCTATGCAATTACCTTGCGGCCCTGGAAGAATAATCTCTACTAGGCGTGGCTAGAGAGAGGCGCAGAAGTACAGAAGACACAAAGACAAAAATGTGAATAGAACTTAATTTTATTGGGGAATAAGGAAATGTAATATATAGTGGTTGAGAATACCACAAAACACTACCAGGACGGTAGGATCACTTGCCACAGGTATGAGTGGGGCAAGTGAGTTGCGCAGAGTCAGGAAACTGAACAATCATTTTCCTGATTCAGTTATCAGCTCATTTCAAGAGGCAAAATCAAAAGTGAGAGATTTGTCTTCAAAATGGCCCACCAAAGGCAAAATCAAAACATGTGAATGCTGTTATTCACAACAGAACCTCTCGTCCAACTGCTTTGCAACATCCCCTTTGAGTGGACTGACAGCCAGCAACAAGCATTCAAAGTGTTGAAGGCCAAGCTAAAAGAGGTTCATATCTTGGTCTACCCTGATTATGATAAAGAGTTCATCTTGTATACTGATGCTAGCAGAGAAGCTGTGGGTGCCATTTTAGCACAGCTTGACAACAAAGGCGTGGATTGACCTGTAGCCTACTCTTCACAGGTCCTCAATAAACACAAGAAGAACTACAGCATCACTGAAAAGGAATGTCTAGCGGTGTTGCATGCTGTAAAGCAATTCAGGCACTACATTAATGGGACCCACTTCACTGTGGTCACAGATCACTGCTCCCTCAAATGGCTGCAACAACAAAAGGAACATTAAGGTTGACTAGCACGTTGGGCTCTGCTCTTGCAAGGATACAATTTCACTGTGGTAAATTGTCCTGGGTCCCAACATCAGAACACTGATGGCTTGTCAAGGATGCCAATACTAGCTATCCACCCTGCTGACGCTGATTGCCTATAAAAATTAATAGGGTACCCTGACTCTTAGACCACTGAGCCAGAAGACATTTGGTTGGCTCTACAGACCCTATCAAAAGACACTGTGATTTGAGATAGACAGCTCTTCAAAAAATTCAACAATGCCTATCTACCCTACGTTTGCCCTAGCATGAGGATAGTCATTATCCTCCAAGCTCACATTGACACTGGACATGGAGGTATAGCCAAAACCCATGACTGGATATGCAAGAACTTCTACTGGGAGAACATGGCCTCCTAATCCCTGATATTATTGCCTCCTGCTATTTGTGTCAACTCCAACGCCCTTGCCCTTCCCAACACCAATTCAAACTCATCCCTCCTAAATATGCCTCCCACACTGTGAGTATTGATGCTGTTAGCCTCTCCCTTGATCTAGGTCTGGGCTTTGATTTATCTTAGTTGCCATAGACCATTTTAGCAAATGGGTCAAAGCCAGAGCTACAAAAGATATAGCTTCCAAGACCACTGATACTTTCTTGCTGCAAGATATCTTCTACCAACATGGCTTCCCCCAAGTTCTTCTTTCTGCAAATGGCACCAATTTTAATGCTCGCCTTATCACGTCTATTGTAGAAGCTATGGCTACCCACCAATCTTTCTCTGCGCCATGTAACCCTTCAACTAATGGAACTGTTGAACAAGCCAATCCCTCCCTGGTGTCTATAATGAGGAAACACACTCTTTGATGCTGCCAATTGGGATATGTTCCTCCCTGCTGCCCTCTTTGCTTATTGACTCAGTAGGCACCATGTGACTGGTCAATCCCCTTTTGCCATGCTGTATGGGCGCAAAGCTACAACCCCGTCAATCTTGGGACCCCCCTTGATTGAAGTTGATGCGTCTACCAATCCTGAGGCCTATGTTAAAGACTTAACTAATTGTATCATTGACATCCAAGCAATAGATTATTCCACTGCTTACAAGGTCAAGGCTTTAGAGCTCTCTCCATCCAATGCTGCTAGAGCCTCCCTTCCTGAATATCAAATAAGCAACCTGGTTCTCTACTACCAGAATTGTACAGGTGGTAGAGCTCATAAGCTAGACTCCCTCTGGGTTGGGCCCTGTGAGATCACATTTAAGAAGGGTGTTGAGTATACTGTGAAACTGCTGTCCTCTGGACGTCCTTTTGCCCGGATACATTTCAAATTCCTTTGCAAATATCAACTCCCTGTGTTCAATCTTGAGGGGGATGTCGGAAATCACACCATTAGTGCTATTTTGGTATGGCCTTTGAATAATGATAAATGCAAATATTTGACTGGTTTTGCTTTCAAGTTCAGGAATTTCTTGCCTTCTGTAAATGGGTCTGTACCAATATCCACCCATTCTGGAATACCATACCTTCCCTTGTCTGATCCTGGTATGACCTCACCCCAAAATGACCCCCTTGGCCACTCTGTCTATCTAATGAGTGATCATTGTCCCTTGTCTACTATTTAAGTAGAATTATTTCTCCTAATAAAGACAAGTTTATCCACATTTGTGTTGGCTTTAATATTCTTCAAGCTTTTTCCTTTCCTTTTTTCCAAAAGGAATTCCTCATATTGTATTCCAGGAAATTAAGGTATGTGCCCTTAATTTTGCTCTGAAGGCTAACCCAAGGCTAGCTTCAAACCTCAAATATTTTGTTATAAAGATTTCCCACCGTGTCTTCCTGGATATTGTCCCCAGGAACCAAACACAACAATATTATCTGGGACTCCTGCAAGTAAAAGGTTATCCACTTAAAGGACAAGCAAGACAATATCACCCCCAATATTGGAATATAGTATCAAAGCCCCCAGAAATCTTTAAGGAGTCTTTACTGCAATTATCTCCCAAGAAACACATCCAGCACTCCATAAAATTAAATGCACTGTACCTAAGGCACAATTCATCTACTTCTTTGCTCCAAACAAAGATGGTATTCTCTGTGCTTACCTTAAAGAAGCCTTAGAGAAAGGTCTCATCAGACCTTCACAATCTCTCTTTGGAGCCAATGTGTTCTTTGTAGCCAAGGGTGATGAATCCCTACAATTAGTCACCAATTAAAGAGCTCTAAACAAGGTCACCATAAAGAATCATTACCCAATATGTCAGGGAATCAACCCTGATTGGCCGGCTTGCTAGCTTTTGGGGACTGGCGGGTTGCGGACTGGGAGGGCAGGGCCCACCAAAGGATTGGTGCTAACTTAATGAGGCGAGACATTGACTTGCCCACCCACAACCACAGACCGGCAGTGGGAACAATAGTGTTGATTACTCCTGTGAGAGTAATATACACAATTCCAAAAAGCTTGTTGGTATGGTCCAGTGGGAGCTTGGCGGCGGAGGCAGGCATTGGTTTGGGGGTGACAGGTGGCTCCATGTCTATTTGCTAGGCAGGAAGGAAATTGTATTTATCTCTGAACAGGTGGGGTTTGGTAATGTACCAAGAGCCTTCTTGGTTGTATCTGGTTAACTATGTAGTTCTGGCCAAGGGATCCTGGGCTAGTATGTTGATGGAAGTGTAGTCCTTGTGCTCAGGCTTTAAGGGGTACTCTTTGAAGTGGACAGGACCAAAGGAAGCACCTGGTAGGCGGTACATAGCTGGCAGGCTGGCAGGGGGTCAGATGATCTTTGAGTTAACTGGCAGATGACAAGAATAAAATACGGCAATAATTGGGGAAACCAATATCTCATAACCTTTATTTAAAAATGACAATGGGGGTTGATCTTGGCCTGGCAGGTATTTATACCACACTTCAAGGCTTCACTTCCTGGTTGGGTTTCCTGGGCTCAGGCGGGTTGACATTGGGGGTCTCAGATGGCAGTGTGGCGCTCAGCACTGGCGGTTTGCCACTGGTTGCTTTAGGGTGAGAAGACTTTGAATTCTTCTGTTTATTGATTTGGGTATTGGGTGCCTCTTTGGGTTCAGTGCCTTCCCTGGGACTTTGGGGGAGTTTGAAATAACTTTCAGGGAGAAATTTGTCTATTTCACCTGGCAATATGCTGGTGTCAGGCGTTGGCACCTCAGGGAAATTCCCGGCATTTTGTGCTAGTGGTTTGCTTGCAGAATCCTGCGGGACAGCTAAGGGTTTGGGTCCTGGCAGGCTGGAAACAACTTTATCAATCAGTAGTGGATTATTGGGTTCCCAGCCTATGGGTCTGGCGGTCTGTGAAGGGGTTTGTCCAGGGGTTGACTCTGGCTTTGTATTTTGAGATTTAGGAGCATCCAAATTGTCATTCCTGACACAATATATCAGGATACCAATTTTTGGTGGGAACATTGTTTGACGCAGGGGGAGGAACCACCAGGCCAGAGGTTAATACCCATCATAAGATGGGAGACAGCTTGATAATGTAGGATAAGGATCAACCAAGCAAGAACCAAGGGCCAGAATTTGGTACCATGGAGTCCACCAAGCTTGTAAGAGTAATGTAGAGTACTCCAAACATCTGGGTGTGAGTGACATCAAAGATGATAATGGTTTCTTGCAGGTGGTTAAGCTTCAGGGCTGGAGGAGGCGTCATTGGTACCAGGTACAGAGTCAGATAATTGTACTTATTACAGAATAGTCTGGTCTAAACTATGTGTCACTTTAATTCACAGCCAATTGTTTCTGTGACTCTAGTTCTTTTCAGGGGGTCAGAAAGAAGTATATTTACCAGGATGAATTTTGAGTAGGCTGATTTTGGAGGATACTCAGCAAAATTTATGGATCCAAATGGTGTTACAGGTGTACAGAATAGCACAGGTGAGGGGGCTACAGGTTTTTTAGTAGGAGTGACGGGGGTCTGTGAGTCTGTAGGACTAGAGTGGAGAAGGTAAAATACTAAAACTATATAAGATAGAATTCAATCAAGCCAAAGTTTCATTTAAAATTTAGTATAAGAATGATAATACTGCCATTCTCAACCTAGCTGGGATTCCTATACTATCAAATATTTCATCTCCAAAACTTGTGGGCTTTAAGTCTGCAGGCATTACTCCAGCGGTCTTTGCCATTTGGGGGGCTTCAGGGGGGCTAATTATGTGTTGGCTGGTATTGTTGAATATATGTGGCAACACTCTATTTCCCTGCTTCTATTATTAACATCACACAGCCTGTCCAAATGCATTACAGATTTAGTGTTTTTTACTAGTGTTGACTGAGGCTTATTGGAGGGTTCATTTTTAAGTTTTGCCTTAACCTACTTTAGGCAAGCAGATGCTTCTGTGTAGGTTTGGATCTTTGGTGGCGCAAATCTGACTAAGGTTAATATTCTATTTGGGAAATATCCTGGGTTTTGCGGGCAGGTTGTTGAGCAACCTTCAGATTTGAGCCCAAAAAAACGCGGGCAGCCAGGCCCTTGGCCCCCTGGCTTTGTGGGTCAAATATTATTAGGACCAGAGTTCAATTCTTGATTTTGACTTGTTTTAATATTTGAATTAAAATTTCATTCATGACAAATTACATCTGATTGATGACCTCTTTGATGCACTTAGATACACCATGTTTTCCAAGATTGACTTTACAGCCAGCTATAATCAAATCCAAAAGTAAGGAAGAAGGCATCCCAAATACTTCCTTCTGTACCAAATATGGTTCCTACAAGTGGGTTTTCCTCAACTTTGGAGTGTCCCTTATCCCCTCCTGTCCCCATACCTCCATCCCCTCCCACTCCAATCTCCCTTCCCAGCAAGGTTTTTCTCCTGCGCTGCAGGTTTCCTTGTTTCCCTCTCCCTGGAAACAGCGCCCATGTCAACACTAAAAATTTTGACAGTGGCCATATCAACACTTTTAATGTTGACACTATAGTAAAGTGTCAACCCGGTTTTACTTAATGTTGTTTCCTGGATGTTGACACTTTTTTAATTAATAAAACACTTTACCCTGAACAATTTTTTATAAAGAAATTATTTTAAAATACTTTATTATACTGAAATGACCCCAGAAAATTCAAAAATGCAATAAAAAATATCATAAGTAATAAGAATAAGGAGATATAAGCAACTATTTTTAGTTTACTATGTAAATTACACTCTTTATTATAAAATTATTTTTTATTCCCATAAAAATTAAAATTCCAATGAACAAAAATAAAGATATTTTATATATCATAATAACCACAAAATATAAGAAAATTCTATATTTAATTTATTATACTTTATATAAGCATAACTGAAAATATCTCATACCTTAAAGATAAATTAACAAAATATAAGATATTTCTTACAAAACCACATTGAAACTGTATCTGAAACTTACCCTTTATACCTAAAAAGATTAGTACTAACCAAAAAAATAAAAAATTAAAAGTTTAAAAGTAAAAAATATATAGGCAAAGCAAAGCAAGGTTTATTGGGCTAATTAAAGCCACCAGCAAGAGCAGTTGCAACGTCCTCAAGGTACTTCTTGATCTCTGCCACCTTGTACCTTTTCTTTACTACCTTCTGCACGTCCTCCTGGTAGTCCTGGTCCTTAGACTTCCTCTTCTTGGGGGCCACCCAGTTGGCCAGGTTGCGGAACTTGGAGACAGTCCAGGCCTGCTTCTCCTGCAGCTTCTGGAAGAACTTGTTGAACTTGGGGTTGGTCCCAAACTTGGTCTTCAAGTGCTTGTGCCAAACCTCAAGGCTAGAGGTGGTCTTCATCTCCCCCTTAATACAGGCGCCCTGGCAGTTCCAAGGGGCAGTGGCCCCGCTCTTTCCTCTCCAGGCAGTCACCTTCTTGCCCACCCATTGCTTTTCAAAGTACACCAGGTAGCCTTCAAAAATGGTGGAGTGCTTCTTGATATAAGCATCCTCCTGGAGGACCTCAAAGCCAAGCCCAGTATGCTCCAGGCGCACAAAAGCCAAGGCAGCAAACTGGGTCATGGCAAAGTGGCACTTCCCCTTACCATCATTGAGATACCTCTTGAAAAGGTCCTTCTCACTCTTGAGATTCTTGACAAGGGCCTGCCAAAAATGGAAGAAGCAGCCCTGGACTTCTCCATCAAAGGTGACCTGGAAGGCTCTGAACTGAGCCTGCTCAAAGTCCATTTTTAAACCTTTGGCCCAAGTGAGCGCACATGAGCTAGCTGCTCAGCGGCTAAGATTGCCTCATCCTTCTCAGCGGAGGAGGAATTGGCCCTTGTGGTGTGGGTGGGAGAGGGGAGCTGGTTGGTGGGAAGGGAGCTCAAAGCATCCCAGACAATCTTGAAAGCTCTGGCATAGAACTCCCTCTTGGCACCAGGAAGGAGAAAGAAGACAAGGGGGATGACCTGGTCATTAAACTGCCCATGCAGGACCCAATGCTGCTTAAAGAGAGGGGGGCAAGTGGCAAATGTGCTGTTACACAGCCAGGTGGTAGCAGTGTTTAGCTGCTCCAGGTTTTGGGTTGTGGCGTAGGCTACAATCCTATCCTCCACTTCCTGCCCATTGTCATGGAGCAGGAACATCTCACCATCCTCTGTCTTCTTGAGGGCATTGGTGAGGACCAGGTCCTTAATGTTGGTGGCACTCTTGGCCAGGGGGTTTGAGGCTTGACGCCTATCACTCACAAACTTGACCAACTGATTGTGGGTTGGCACCCTCTTCAAGTTGGTAGGGGTCAGGTACTTGCAAGCAAGCACGGCCAGCTGGGTGGCAGAAAGGTCTTTGGAAGTGGGCATAATCTGCACCAGATACCACTTCAGGAGGCGGGAGATGGTTGTGTTGGGCATCACACAAGTGTGCTTGCCCTTGATAGTTTGGACCAGGTCCCAGCGCTTAGTATTAAGCCGCACTGGGCAGGAGCAGTCCTCACAGGTGTAATGCCGGCTCTTAAAGCCCTGGTTGGCATTGTTGCATGAGAAGATGTATCCATTGGCCACCATGGCCAGCCCACCTTTAACACTCATGATGGGGAAAAACTTGGGCAGGGTGAAAGGGACCTTGAACTTGCCATCAACATTGCAGATGTTGTGGGCCACAAGAGGGTCCCAAGGGCCAGCAGGAGCATGGTGGAAGCCAGGGAAGTAATCAGGGCGGGGCTTTGTATCATCCCCAGATGAGCTTGAAGGGGGAGAGTTTGGCAGGGGTGGGGAAGAAGAAGGAGGCTTGTTGTGGTGCTCCTCATGTGCAGGAGACTTATCCTTGGGTGGTGACTTTTGGGCTGAGCACTTCTTCTTGATTGGCTCCTTGTCAGAAGCCGAGTTGTAAAAACTGTGCTCTGTAAGAGAGCCATCAGTTTCCTCTCCCCCAGTGGAATGAGCAGGGCTCTTCTCAGGAGAGGGCTCAGGGGAGGGCTTGGGGGATGGTTTGGGGGTGGCCTTCTTAGACAAGACAGGCTTCTTCTTGGTGGCTTTGGTGGGCTTGGAGAGATGCTTGGTACCCTTTGGCTGCTTAGAGGTGTTCTTGTCCTAAAATAATAAGTAAAATGGTTTAAAATAAAGCAAAGTATGTAAAAAACAAACAAAACAACTTAAAAAGCATAATATACAAAAAGTAAATCTTAGATGGTTTTTCTTGGCATTTAAATGTTAAAAATTATTTGCATAGTTTTTATTTTATTAAAGTTATAAATAACAAGATAAAAGTTGATAGAAATATGTGAAAGTATTATATTTAGATATAGATTTTATTTTAAAAATTAAAAAATATGAAAGAGCAAAGTCAAAAATACAACATATCAAAAAATGAGAAGTTTTTATTATATAAAACATAAAGTTTTATATGTGAGAAGTGAAAAGCGTCAACATTATGATTGACTATTAGTAAAAAAGCTGAATTCTCACCGTCAATTACAAAAATTGTAGACATTATTTTTGACGACATTCTCACTGTTGACATTATTTTGAAAATTTACTATGTTTTTACATAGTTTGCTTAATTAAATTTACGCAGGCTAGCAAAAAATTAACTGTTTCCTGTGTATTTTTGTTCACATATAAAAATTAAAAAAAACATATAAAAATAAGTTTAAAAAGTATCAAGGTTCTTTATTTCTTTATTAAAATTTTTATTTGGGTAGTGAGAATATGATATTTTACCATTGCACTTAAGTAAAGTTGTTAAGAAGTTGTATTCAACTATTGAAAAAGGTAAAGTGTTGACAACGTCACTTACGACATTCTTTATATGAGGTGGCATATTAATCTAGGGTTGATTGTGCCACTCTAATTTGCTTAACTCCACCCCGGGGGGTGATCACAAGCAAATAAACAACATTTACGAGTGTTGACATTATTTTTAATAATAAATTCTATAGTAACTTACATAGTAACTCACGCTTAAATTATTGGATCACTGTTAGCATCCAATCCACTTAATATATTAAAGCCGTAATAAGTGCCACATAAATATATATAACATGAACATTCCAACAATCAAATATATGTACACTGTCTTTTCAATATAATAATTCAATAAAAAAATATTTTTAAATGCACACTTATTTTTTTTACTGTAAATGCTTCAGTTTTGTTATTAAAAATAAGTTTGGCTTAAAAAGTGTCGACATTGACACTTTTACATTGTGAAAACAAATAAAAAATAAACTAATTTTTATTAGTAAACGTAAAGGAAAAATCAGGTTAAATTGAGTTTTTATTAAGCTTAATATTAAATTGTGTTGAGATGGCCACAATTTCGTTGTGTTTTCTGGGTTCACACCCCTGAATGCTTTAAAAAAGAATTAAGCTAGCGCAACTAGCAAAAAACATAGGAGATTTAGAGTTTCAAGTCAACAGTGGCCATGTCAACAAAGTGTTGACATGGCCACTGTCAACATTTTTAGTGTCAACATGGGCGCTGTTGCCCTCTCCCCTCTTAATTTTTTATCATTTCCTGGCTGCAAGGCTCATTATTCCATGTTAACAATGCCTGGGTAGCTTAAATAAATCAACTTTGTGATGACCAACACACCATCTACATTTATCACGTTCATGAACATTGTGTTTGCACCCCACATTAAAAAGCACACTCTTGTCTACCTAGATGATATCATTATGTACAGCCCAAACATAGAAAAACACTACAAGTATCTGGATGCGGTATTTGCCACCTTAGACCAGCAAAATCTTCTAGCAAAGCCTTCCAAAGGCCAGTTCTTCTGGGAACAACTACCCTCCCTAGGTCACAAAGTATTCAAGGACATGATCAAACCCAACAAACAGAAGATCCAAACAATTTGAAAAATGTCACCTCCAAGTAACAAAAGCAAACTTAGAACCTTCTAGGCATGGTCACTTACATATGGCACTTCATCCTGGACTTCAGATTCTTTCCTGAACCTCTGCTGTCCATTACAGGTGCCAAGTCCAAGTATATGTGGACGCCCCAATAAGACTTCTGTTTCTGCCAGCTCAAAGAAAAACTACTGTAAATTCAGAGCCTGAACATAAAAATGCAGGATTGTCAAATCCTTGGTCCAAATTTTGAATCACTTTTGCAGGATGGCCTTTTTTAATTAAAATTGATTTTTTGAGTATTTTTTTGAATATTTAAAAATGCAGGAACTTAGACACTTTGCAAAGTTCAAGTCAAACTGCATATTTCCAATGGACAAAATGAATTAACTGGAATCAGATTTGAAGAGTTCAAATCCATCAATCATTTTAATTAAGCTTACTATGTTTTTTGAAATTGCGGGATTGTCAAATCCAAGAACCAAATTTCAAATCACTTTTGAATGCCATTAGTAAACTCAGATATTAATTGCAGGAACTGGAATCCAAATTTAATATACACTAAGCACACTAGGAAACACCAACCCAAATCAAGAAGCTCCACCACAACTAAAATCAAATGAAAAATCCAATCTCAACAACCATTTTTAGACATAAAAAGTGATTAAACTTTAAAATCATCCAAACCAGGAAAGTATACAATATTATTTACTTCAAATTGCAGATATAGAAATTCTGTTACTATTCAAGGCTAACTCAAGAGAAAATAACTACCCATAACTAAACCAATAAATCCAAATAAATACATATTTAATCTAATATATATTTATTTTATATTTTATTTTTATGGACTGTCAATTGCATTCTCAACCAGCTCCTGCACCATTCTGCGGGGCAGCCTGTCCACAAGGGCGTCCCAGAGGGTCCAAGAACAGACCCAAAACACTAATTGAAGGGATTTATGCCAACACTCAGGCCTCCCAAGGTGTCAGCGCCAGCCAACCACCTCCCACATCTCAAGCCAGGAACAGTAGCCTTAATCCAAGACAGAAGCCACTCTCAAGGCCTGCAACCAAAGTCTCATACACAAAGGTTGTCAGGAATAATGAGGTTACATACAACTCCACTGTGTACCCAGTTATCACCTGGCCCTGTTCTCTGGGTCCAAGAGCTGCCACTTCCTGCCCTGCGTTTTTGACACACCATATGAGACATTGGCCACCACTGTTGAGCCATCTGCACATGTGATCTATTCAACCATTGATGACGCCACCACAAGCAAGTGTGATCTCACCTTCTACACAAAGGTCCACATCTCCTGTGTTGAGCCTGCTAGCCAGGATGCCGCGGTACCACCAAGGGCCAGCGTTGATTGACAGATAGTGAGTGTGAAGCTCTCCTCAACTGCTTGAACAGGGGAATGGTTGTTTGTAATATTACATCCTGGTTTGGTGTCACAGCCAGATATATTGGCAACATCAACAAAAAATATGGCACACCAGGCAAATTGCTGAATTCACCAAGGCTAAGCGGCAGCCCAAACTCCTTCAGTCTGTTCATATTGATGCAATCAAGCAGTGGGTTACCAAAGATTGCCACCTGGACACACTTGCTGTCCAATCAATGCACGTCACAGAGTTTGGGCTTTCTGTTTCTAAAACCCTTGTTTACAAAGAAATGATTGATTTGGGATTCTCCTGGAAAGTACTGGGAGTTTTGCCATGCAGCAGAAACAATGAGAAGACCATCAAGGATCAACACATTTATGCTGAGACATATATGGCACTAAAGAAGACTGGGAATGTCCAGTTCTTCTACATTGACAAATTGTTGTTTTTCTCCTCACTCAAGTCTAGGCATGGGTGGGTTGAGAAGGGGTCCAAGGAGGGCGTAACCCATTGTGCAGCTGTATGTTCCCAGACCTATTCCATGGTAGCGCTTCTTGGTCCTTGCAGGTTGGACCAGTATCAGATGATCAAGGGTTCCCATAATAGCAGGACATTTCTTGATTTTCTCTGAACTGTCAAGGAGTATCTCCGGATCAATTATCCCAGTACAACCAACATTGTTGTGCTTGATAATGTCAGGATCCACAAAGTGGATCTGGTTTTGTCCAAGTTTTCACCCATTGACAATAATAGCCATTCCTCTAACCAGCACCTTGCTGATTGTCCAATGAGACTCCTCTTCCTCCCCCCATATTCCCCATTCCTGAATCCAGTTGAGGAGGTCTTTGGGTGAATCAAAAATAAGGTGAAGAAAGGCCTCCCTCAGGACACCAAGGATCTCTTCAACATCCTTGAGGTCAGTCAATTTGCAATGCCACCTGATGTGGTGGCAGCTTTTTACAAGCACTCAGAATCCTTCCTCCCCAAAGCCCTGGCCTCTGAGCCAATCAGATAAATGGGCGCTCTGGGTTTTATTTGTTTTTATTTTTATTTATTTTGTTTTTACTAGGACTCAAAAATTACTATTTATATATAATGACGTGACATTTGATTGTATTATAGACATATAAGAATACATAGAAAAGGTAAGTAAAATTAATTATACTAGGTAAGAGGAATATATTTTTATTATAATGCACTGAATATTATATTGACTGTTGCGCTAACAAATAAATAAATTAAATTAATAAGATACAAATAGATTAATTTTATTTAAATAATTGTGAATTCTTGTTGGTACTTTGGCTTTTTTAAGCCACAAATTGGACTTTGCAGGTCATCATCTGATCCTTGTTATTTCAGTGCCACTATAGCCACACAACATGAAAACCAATGATTTTCATGTATTACTTACTAATTAGTACCTAGTACACGGGTCAAGCATATCAAATATATTTATCAAATCAGATTACAAGGGAAAAGTAATTTGAGTTCTAAACAATCACTTGTTTAGAATATAAGTGGAGCGGGCTACATGATGTGGATAAATTCAATTATTGTTGTTTGTATATGTAATAAATGAACCCATACTTGAAAAAAGTAAATAAACAAATTTTTAACTTATTTTTTATTATTTGGCGTGGTTGCAACTATAATAATGTCTTGTAATATACTTAGATATATTACTATCATAATTTCTTATTAAAATCTAAAACAATCTTAAAATATTAAAAGTAAAATTATAATTATAAATCTTAAATTTAAATACTGTAAATCCAGAACCTAAAGGTAAAAATGCGGGATTGTCAAATTCTTTTGTGTGAACTCATCAACTTAATGGAGTAATTTTCATCCCAGAACAACTTACTTTTTTATATAAGGATAAAAAATTCCAGTAAGTTGATGAGTTCATGCAAAAGAATTTAACAATCCCGCATTTTTATCTTTAGGTTCTGAATCTACAGTATTAAAGTTTAAATATTTGAAATTTAACTATTTTTATTTAATTGTGATTTATTCAATATTAAAATATTAAATATTTTAATATTGAAATATAAAATTGTCAAGATTTTGTGGGCTTGAGGAATAGTTTTTATTGGGAGACATTTACTTGGGGATGTTGATAGAGACTGTATAGCAACAGTCTGTTGCTACCAATTGGGTCTAGGAGGGTAACTACGGCTGGGCAAGATCCTAAGGCCATAGGAGAAAGAATTACTGGTCTGCAGATAGACAACGGCGCGCTCTATCCAAATACAACTGACTACTAGGCATTGGCTAGTAGTGATACTATACTTAGAGATTTTTAGTCTCTAAGCCAAGGGTGTGATTATTTCTGCTCAATCTCTAATCAGGAGAGCTCTTTATATAGGGTGGATAAGCCCTCTTTCCAGATAGATATCTGACGCATCTAACTCTTGCTAGCCAATCTATCTGTTCCCCAGACTGCTAGCTTCAACCCCCAGAGTTAGGCAGCCATGCTGGTTAGGCATGGGACTACAATTAATTACTGGGCCTCAGCTTATCTTATCAGCATATTGGCGGCATCTTGTCTGTGATTTAATGCATATGCAAGTTAGGTTACCCTGTCTATTGGGTTTTTGCACCATGCATTGTTCACTTAAACAACCTTCTATATCAGTCATTGGATTCAAAGCATCTGCAGGTGCAAATTTTTGGCTTGATCATCTTTTAGCAGGTTCTTGAGTACTCTGTCTTATTGGCTACTACGCGTTCCGGGATCATGGACCAGGTCATCAGGTTTGTTCAGGTCTAATCCAATAAGCGGCCCAGTCTCAGATCAGGATCAATCTTTGGAGTAATCAACAGTCCATCAATTGGCCAAACCCAAGGAACAGAAGAGTTGATGTTTCTATAATCAGGCCAGCTAATTGGCAACTGACCGTATATCCAATCAACAGAGGGGAATAATGTTCAAGTCTACTACATTATTCCAGAGGCTTGACATTTCCCCTGGCTAGACTTGACCATATATATTCTTTTCTGGACTTGGTTCCTGTGCATGAATAATACTTCAAATTATACTAGTAAGACAGACACAAGACAGTACATTGCCAAGATGTCTGAAGAGAAGCGTAAGGTTTTCTACAGCCTTTCCCTCAAGGCCTGGCGCGCCTTGATTCAAGGGCTCCGGGAAGAGGGCTCAGAATCAGCATTTACTGGGTTGGAAGACCCGTTTCAATCAGAAGCGCAAGAAGGCGGCAGGCAGTCAGGGGAGACTGACCAACACCACATCTGGGAAGCATCCCATAGAGGATTCAGTTGATGATTGGTTGCCTAAACAGGCTACTTGGGGTTCTAGCCAACCATTTGAAGGGCAGGAGGTGGACACAACTCCGGTCAAGGAACAATATGATGTCTTTGGGGGAACTCAGGAATCTGTGTTCTCTCAGTTTTGTCTGGGAGAGGAGGGTTTTTCCATCCAAGATCTGTTCCTCAGTGAGGACATGATCCCTCTGTTTCTTATTGTGGTGACTCAGAAGCAGCCTTGGGTAGACCTGAAGAAGAGGATCCAAAATACGTCTAGTGGGTTTTATGCAGTGGATGATTCATCTGCTTGACAGGCAATCTTGTAGGAGTTAACAGCCTTGTTGGCAAACCTGGCAACTGTACAAGAAGTGGATATGCCAATCTTGGGGTTTATCCTTGACTTTGGCCTTGAAGTCTTGAAAAGTTGGATCCTTCCTTTGGATCCTTTTCCTGAAGTGTATAGGTCCTTGGGAGTTGAGAACTCTGACGCATGAGATAGCCAAATTTGCTGGGCCACCAGGCGGGCCTGGGAGGTGCTGCATTGTGGCAACAAGAAAACGGCACTTTGTGGAATGGACTTATGTGGGGATCTTCTCTTAACCCCCAATTTTTGGTTGCCTATGGGGACTTTTGATGAAATGGTGGCTCACTGGGAGAAATACCATAATAAGATAGGCGGGATTCAAGCTCCCTTGCCACGCATCTATTGCTACATTTCCGGTTTCATGCTTAATTGCATGGTTCTCTCTTGTTGCTTCCCGTTGGACACCAGGCTTTGGCAACTAGACACTCATCAAGGCTCTATTTCTCTCCCTCTAGTTCAATACTCACAGCAGCCAGCTGCAGTGCACAGAGTATGGTTGAAGGTGGTTACAACCTTCTTTGTTAGAGGGCGTACTTTCCCCTTTATTCCTATTTGTAGCGTGACCCAATCAGGAAGATGGTGCAAGTCTTCACAGCCCCAGGCTGAGGTAGTGAAGCAGACAATTCCATTGAACCAGGAGCTTGTCAACAATGAAGAGTTTGAGGAGGGTCAGGATGAGGAAGGCAAAGATGAAGAGGACTCTCAATACCAAGAAGGCAGCCCTTAGCTTCCTTTTAATAAACACCTTTTTTCTATAATTATATTTTTTAGTCATTGTATAAAGTTTGTAAGGTTTAATTGCTGCCAATATTAGGCATAGTAAAGAAGGTTTTAAGGAATCTGGCATGCACTCAATTTATGAGTTGTCCATCTGCCAGATTCTTAATAGTGTATGCGTCCTGTGAGGTTTTTTCTATAACCTCAAAAGGACCCTTTCATAAGCTATCCAACTTATGGGATCAACCCACAACCTTGTTGTGGTATGAAACCTGGCTTCCCACTTTGAATTCCATCAAAGGACGGCGCTTTGAGTTATTGACTATTTGGCCCTTTGTTCTGGACAGGGAGGTTTCTGATCAAGCTTCAGCTTGAAGCTTGATCAGCGTCTTGGCTAACTTGGTTAGGTACTGCTGATAAGTCATCTCTTTGGGATTGCCCATGGCAGAGTACAGGATTGGTGAAATAGCGGGGTGGCGTCCATATACTAGCTGGAAGGGCAAAAACCTAGTGGTGCTGTGGACGTAGATGTTGTAGGCAAAGACCACAGCAGGCAGGAACAGGTACCATTCAGAGGTACAAGTATATGCTAATTTTCTCAGAATGGACACTAATGTTCCATTCACTCTCTTCACCATACTATTTGACTCAGGGTGCTATGGAGTGGAGAGGACTCCCCTCACGCCCATGAGCTTGTTCAGCTTGGGAATGACATTGGCGGTGAAGTTGGTACTATTGTCCGTGAGGATGAACTGGGGACATGCATGTTGATGGATAATTTGCTCCAAGATGAAGGTGGCTGTAGACTTGGCGCTTAATTGCTGAAGTGGTTTGGCTTCAACCCATTTGGTTAAGTAGTCAATGGCCACTATGATGTATTGGAGGTGTCCTACGCACATTGGGAGTGGTCCTACAACGTCTATGCTTACAGTGTACCAAGCAAATTTAGGTTCCACTTTCTTGTACTGGTGACAGCCCACAAATGGTTTCTTGTTCTGGCATTCTGTGCAACAGGTGAGAGTCTTCTTGACGTCAAACAGAAGAGACTCCCAATAATAATGGAGCTGTAACTGAGCAACAGTTTTCCAGAATCCCCCATGGCCAACTGCCTTGTGCGCAGCGAGTATGATTTCAGGCCTATCTGACGGGCGTGGAAATAAGTACTTTTTACCTTTGTGGTATTTGTAGAGTTTGTTATTCTCTACTCAGCAGTCTTTTTTTAACTCCCTTAGAACGGCCTGGACTTCCTCAGGTTCATCATTGAAGGTGGCTTTAACCATTTTGTTGTACATGTTGTCTGCTTGGGAGGATACTAGTGCTACAGTAGGTAGGCGGGATAAACAGTTGGCATTTTGATGGCTGGCTCCAGGGCAATGAACTATCTTGTAGTCAAAGGCTTAGAGTTTTAGTGCCCATCTGGAAAGGCGTCCTTTGGGCTCTCTGAGGCTCTGAAGCCAACTGAGGCTGGCATGGTCTGTTACCACGGTGAAGTGTACACGTGTAGGTATACTCTAAACTGCTTATAGGCGTATATCACAGTGAGACACTCTCTTTCTGTGACGGTGTAGTTTTGTTTGTGGACATTAAGTGACCTGCTGGTATAGGCCACAGGATGTTCTGCTGCTTGATTGCTGTATTGGAATAGCACAGCCCCTAATGTAGACAATGAGGCGTTGGTATGGACAATGAAGGGTTTGTTGAAGTCTGGGTACATCAGGACAGGTCTCAAAAAAGACTGGTTCTAAGAGAATCAAATGCAGTCTGGAAAGCTGTTGTCCACTCAAAGGTAGCTCCATTCTTAAGGAGGTTGAACAGTGGCTCTCCAGTGTAGGAGAAGTTAGGAATAAAGTGTCAATAGTAGCCAACCATCCCTAAGAAAACTTGTATGTCCTTTTTGCTTTTGGGTTGCTTCATATTTGTGATTGCCTCAACTTTTGCAGGCTGAGGGCGGAGTCCAGTGGTGTCCACAACAAAGCCAAGGTACTCAAGTTGGTCTTTGAAGAACTGGCACTTCCAGGGCTTTATCTTCAGATTGGCGTCAGCCAATTGTTTGAATACAGCTTCCAGATGATCCAGATGTTCATTGAAAGTCCTGGAAAATATGTTAATATCATCCAAATATACAAGAACGCAGGACAACTTAAGGTCTCCAAGAATTGAATCCATGGCTTGTTAGAACGTGGCTGGGGCGTTACACAGACCCTGGGGCATGCATGTTGGCTGGTATAACCCTTGGGAGGTTATGATTGCGCACTTCTCCTGTTCTTCAGGTGGCAACTCAATTTGCCAGTAGCCAGAAATTAGATCCATGGTGGAGAAATATGTTGCAACTGAACCAATGAGGGTTCAGTACTTGAAATTGGGGAAGATAACAGTCCAATAGGAAAGGACAGAATAATAAGAATAAGGTGTCATTTATTGTAGGATATTGTGGTTAATATACTAAATGGGGAAGCCACAAGGCCACAAGGGGGTGGCATAGTGGGGAGTTCCATGTAGGGTTTGGAGCCAAGGAATAACTTGTGCGGGGATCAGCAGATCAAATTGGCAACGCTCCTAATTAGGATAAAGTGCCCGCCATTTGACATCACCATCAGATTCATTCATAACGTTAGATACGTCAAGGGGCGACTCATTGAGCGCCCCCTGTGTATTGTAAGATATGTTAGCAGGCAAGGTTTGAACCTCAGTTGCAACACCCCCCTTGCCCCCTGCTTGTTGTCAGACACCAGGACTGGAGTCTGCAGAAGGTCTGGGAAGGTCTGCACAAACAACCTTTGTGTGGGGATGGCACGGCAGGGGTGCAAGCAATTGTGGTGAAGTTTCTTGGTGTTTCCCTGGGCGTCCTCAAGTTGGTAGGTGTGGTTGTTATAGACAGCAACTACCTTGAAGGGCCCTAGGTGGTTGGGTTCTAATTTGGCAGAATTGGGATTGAGGGTGTAGACGGGGTCACCTACAGCGTACCTAGCTTCAAGGTGTTCTGTCCCCCCTGCAATCCGCTTGTGTTTGATCTCCCGGGCTTTGGCGCGCCATTGGTCTAGGGAGGGAGTTGGCACTAAGAGGAGCTTGTCAGGAACCTTGGACCGTAGTTTCCCCTGTTCAACCCCTGTCAGACTGTCAGGTGTTCCAAAGGCCAGGGTGTTAGGGCTGAACCCAGTGCCCCTGTTGATTCTTGCTTGCAAGATCAGTAGGGCAGTTGGAAGGTGTTCAGTCCACGCAGTGTTAGGGTGCTCTTACAAGAGTTTGGCAATCAGTTGAACCAGGGAGCTGTTTAACCGTTCCACGCGTCCTTTGGCTTGCGGGTGGTAGGGGGTTGTGACTATATGTTGGAGTGCGTTCTTGACGCAGTATGCCTTCACGGCGTGTCCAACAAGTTCAGGCCCGCCATCCGTGATAAGACGCTTGAGTTGCCCAAAGCAAGCCACAATCTCTTTGCCAATAAAACGGGTAACAGTGGTGGCAGTGTGGTTAGTTGTGGCCCAGGCTACTGGCCAACGCGTGAAGTAGTCAATAGCAGTGATAATATACTTCTTACCAAGTCTGTCTTTGGGAAGCGGTCCCACAATGTTGAGGGCCCACTGTTTGAAGGGTTCCATAGCCTTGATGGGTAGTACAGACTTAGGAGGTGCAGGTTTGGACGTATTTGTTTCACACAATACACATGTCTCAAGGAGGTCCAAGATGTCTTGGCGCATGCGCAGCCACCAAACCTTACGTTTCATGATCTTGAAGAGGTTACGCCCTATGATGTGACCCAAGGTTTGGTGGTAGTACAAGATGGTGTCTCCTTGTTGTGTGGTGGGAATATACAGCGTCTTCTCACCTGTCTCTGCCCGGCGGCAGAAGTTTCCAGCATTGATGATGAACTGACTTTTGTTGTCCTTCAGCTTGGAGATGGTGGCCAAGTTAAGGCCCTTGTAGCAGGTATCCTCAGGGCTCAGGTAGAGCATGGGCCAGTCTGGGTCCAGACTGTTGTCCCCAGTGATGGACGCTACGTAGAGTCGTGAAAGAGCGTTGGCTGTGACAAGTTCCTTTCCAGGTTTAAATTTGATGAGTAATTGATAGGGGGATAGATGTTCAACCCATCCTGCTTGGCGGTGTGTCAGATGGGACTGCATGTTGAAGTACTGGAGTGACTTATGGTCCGTCAGAACGCAGGGTGGGAAGGTCGCACCTTCTAAGTAACAGCGCCACTTCTCAACGCAGTGTACAATGGCTGCCAGCTCTTTATCATGAATGGGATAATGTTGTTCCAAGTCAGTGAGCTTCCTGGACTCATATGCTACGGGAAGGAAGATGCCATTGTCAGTTTCTACCCTTAGCACGCCCCCTATGGCCCTGTCAGAGGCGTCAGTCTCAATTTTGTACTGTCAGTTTTGGTTGGGGAACTGCAGTACTGGTGCCGTTGTGAGCTTTTGCTTCAACGTCTCAAAGGCTTGATCTCTGGCAGGGGTTCAATGGAAGCACTGTTTGGTATTGAGGAGCTCAGTAAGGGGTGCAATTAGCTCTCCACAATTGGGGATGAACTTGCGTACATAGGCAACCATGCCCAAGAATGTTTGCACTTGGCCCACATCAGTGGGGGGCAGCATGCTAGTGATTGCCTTGATTTTGGCAGGATTGGGCTTTATCCCTTGGGCAGAGACGGTGTTCCCAAGGAATAGTAACTCTGACTTGAGAAACTCACATTTGGAGGGTTTAGCTTTTAGCTGGTTTTCCCAAAGGGTGTCAAGGACAGTGTGGAGGTGTTGGAGGTGTGTGGTTTGATCTTGACTGAAGACAATAATGTTGTCAAGGTACACAACCACATACTTTCCAATCAATTCCTCAAAGGCTTTGTTCATCAACATGGCAAAGATGGAGGGAGCGTTGGTCATTCCAAAGTTTATGACACAACACTCAAACAACCCGTAGTGTGTGCGGAAGGCAGTTTTTGCCTCATCCCCTGGTGCAATGCAGACCTGGTTGTACCCCGCAGTGAGATTGATCTTGCTAAAGACCTTTGCGCCTGCGAGTGTGTCAAACAGGTTGTCAATCAGCGGCAGGGGGTACTTATTTTTAACTGTCACCTCATTTAGGGCGCAGTAGTCTGTGAACAGGCAAAGAGACCCATCCTTCTTAGCTACAAAGAAAATTGCCGCCCTGTATGGAGAGAGCAAGGGGCAAATGAATCCCTTATCAAGCGCTTCCACAAGGTGCTGGCGGAGGGTTTCATCTTCCTTTGGTGTGAGACGGTATAATGGTTGTGCTTTAGGTAACAATCCTTTAAGTTGTACAGCATGCTGGATCTCCCGGGGTGGAGGTAGTTGTTTGAGTGTTTTGCTGAATACGTCCTTGTACTCCTCAAGGAGCGCAGCTAACACTGGTGGTGGTGATGTTAACAAGGGAGGGACTGCAGATGGTTCTTCACGGATAACTTCAACTGAACATTGGTTAAAGTCTAGTCTCCTCCCTTGAAATTGTATGAGCCTGTTTCCGTCATTCTGACAAACACAGTGTCATGTAGTAGTTTGTTCATTTCCATGGGGTAAATCTGAAAACCCACCCCATTTCTATTGAGGGTGATGACAGAGGTATCCCAGTTGATGTAGGGAAAGTTATGCTGGAGCCAGTTGAGGCCAGCAATTATGTTGTGGCTGAGGCCTGCCATGATTGGCCCAGAGAGCTTTACCTGGACGTTCTCCATTCTTACTGAGAAGGGTACTGTCTTGTGGGTGATGGCAATTCTGCAGGAATCAGCTACGCGTACTGCTTTGAATCTGCTGGGTACTTGGTCTAATTGCTGGGAGTCAGCAAACGCCTGATCTACCATGGTGTGATCAGCCCCAGTATCTACCAGTAGCTTGTGGGTGTTCCCACGGAAACAGAAGGGATAGGACAAGTGTGTTACTTTATTTGCGGAATGAGCAGCTTGCAACACGGGGTTGTTGCTATGGACCTGGAAGACGTCTAAGGTTTTGACCTCATGAAGATTGTAGTTGCAGGAGTTCTTTGCAAGCAAGGGCTGAGAGGGCAGGTCAGTTGGGGTTGTAAGGCCTCTTGTTGTTACAACCCCCAGGCTTTTCTCTGGTCCTCAATTAGTGCTAGCTGGAGCTCCCCCTTGTGGGGGCGTTTAGCTGCACTTTCTTGCTGGCAAGGTTGGCGTTGGCCCACTTGACCTTGGCCATTGTTAAGTGCAGGACGTGGTTAGGGTGGAGTATTGTTGGTGCAGCAGAAGCCCATTGAAGCCTGGTTACTGGCCTCTACAATGGCTTTATAACAGTTGTCAATAGAGGTACAGCAGCCAACGGGAACCCATTTGCAAATATGGGGTTTTAACCCATTAACAATGAGAGTGAGCAACATGGCGTTCCCATTTGTCACTACTTTGGGGGCAGCAGCAAGGGCTTTTTGCCACACAGCGAGATACTCAGGGACGGAACCAGTATGCTTTATGGCTAGGAGGGGAGTCCCCAAGATAATGGGAGAGAAGGTTTTCCTATATTGGGACTTGGCAGCGCCTCAAAATGTTGCCCAGGTGACGTCAAACTTCTGGCTGGCCCAGTTGGTGAACCACACGGCAGCAGGCCCTGTAAGGCAGCCAGATGTGGTGGCAACCCACATGGACTCAGGAACCTGACAGATACAGAGGCGCGTTTTGGTGGACTGGAGCCAACTGACAATGTCAGCTCCTTCAACACCGCCAGTGAAGGACTCTAGTTGGAGGTTGAGCATACGCTGCAACAGATCCAACTGTGGCAGGGTGACGCTAGTGTCACACTGCCCGAGGCGGAGCCAATTGTATACACTGGTAAGAACTAACTGATCTTGATAGATGACTTAACCTTTGGGAATGTCCCCCTTGGGGATTGGAAGGAACATCTCTTGTTGTGGAGTAGCCATGCGGCCCATACTCTGTCCTTTCTTGGGGAGAATTTTGTTTTTAAAATAGGTTGTAACCTACTTCTGCTACCACTGTTGCAACTGAACCAATGAGGGTCCAGTACTTGGAATTGGGGAAGACAACAGACCAATAGGAAAGGACAGAATAATAAGAATAAGGTGTCGTTTATTGTAGGATATTGTGGTTAATATACTAAATGGGGAAGTCACAAGGCCACAAGGGGGGGGCATAGTAGGGAGTTCCATGTAGGGTTTGGAGCCAAGGAATAACTTGTGCGGGGATCAGCGGGTCAAATTGGCAACACTCCTAATTAGGAAGAAGTGTCTGCCATTTGACATCACAATCATATTCATTTATAACATTAGATATGTCAAGGGGCAACTCATCAAGCGCCCCCTGTGTATTGTAAGATACATTAGCAGGCGAGGTTTGAACCTTAGTTGCAACAAATACTTGGCTCCATCTAGGCAATCTAAAGCATCATCAATCTTTGGGAGAGGGTACAAGTCCTTCTTGGTTATCAGGTTAAGCCGGTAATAGTCAATCACAACTCTGTTGCTACTGTCTTTCTTCTTAACTATGAGCATAGGGGAAGCCCAAGGGCTCTTAGACGGCACTAGCATGCCTCTGTCCAAAAGCTCTTTGATCTCCTTGCCTACTACCTCCTTGCTGGCTTTGGGCCTTCTGATGGGACGCATGCAAATAGGTTTCTGGTTGCCAGTGTCAATTTGATGGGTAACATCCGTGGCATATCTTAGATCAAAATCATCTACTGCAAAAACGCAGCAATATTTTTCAAAAAGTGCACTGGCCTTCTTGTGTTCTTCTTCTTGTAGGGACAATAGGTCAGCTAGTGGAGTAGTCACATAGGAAGAGGCTTTATCTTGGTCTGGTAGCCCCATGTCTGAGAAGTCACCTATGCAATGGAATTCCTCTATCTCAACAACAGGCAGGAGGTGTACAAAGGCAACTACCTAATGCTTCTTAATCCTTAGGAAAAATTCTTGTAGGTTAGCCAAAAGAACATGAATTTCCTGTTGCCTGGGGATGATGATTCCAGGAGCAACACATGGTTTGAAACGAGATTGGCTATAAGGCTGATGGATCTCCCTGTAGAGCCCTTCAGGTATGTCTAGAGTTAACCCATTGTTGATGACCATCTGAGTGCCACTCTTTAGTGTAAAGGTTGACCTCAACCGGAGAGGAATGCATTTGTGCTTCTTTATTTGTGTGGGCAACCACTTGCCCTTTTTTGCCTTGATGTGATAGGGCACCGCTACCACTCTGTCCTTGTACGCCAGATGGATGCTCTTGGTTTCCTTTAGAGGCATCTTTTCCTTAGAGTAGTACAGCAGAATTGTCTGACTGAGCAGCATCAACATATTTACCTCCATGTCTAGTTTTACCCCATATTTGCGTAGGAATGCTGCCCCAATCAGTATATCATAGTTCTGACTGGGTAAGACCACGGCAGGAGATGAAAACGCAATCAAACCAAATCTCATGGGCAATAAGCTGTATGCTCTAACCAAAGTAGTAGTGTGTATGCCGGCAGTGCCATAGACCTTAGAGTGGGCCACGTCTGGAGCTAGACCCAGCCTTTTCACCAGGCGTGTAGAGACTATGTTGATAGGGGCCCCGCTATCTATAATGGCCCGTACCTTTACCTTGTTTACGGAAATATCAGCATAAGTACATTTGGTATAAGACTCAGATTGGAGGTTTAATAGATGGATACCCAGTGGTCTGGGGGCATCAAAATATTGGCGCAGGCTCTGGCCAATCTCGGGGAAGTTGGCTTCTATAGTCTCCAGTGGCATGGAGAACTGTACACCTTTCAGTGGCGGTAGATCACTGGACACGTTTGGGCTAGGACCAGAACATACCTCCTGAACTTGGGCGGCATAAGGTTTGGAGACAGTCTCTATTGTGTTGGCGTCAATTTTCCTGGGGCGGCCTCTCCCTTGGGTGGGGATCACATACAGGTTGTCCGCTACTAGCTTATGGATAGAGTCCTCCTCAAAGTCTTTTTCCGGTAAGAACAGATCAGGAAGGGGCAGGTTGCTGGTCGTGGTTGTGTTTGGAGGTACTACCAGAGAAGAAGCTGTCTCCTTGCTAGTAGGCATGGAGACTGTTTTGCTGGCTACAGGATGCTGGCTAGTTATCTCTCAATTGGGATCTTTTGGAATAGGGGGAGGATCAGCAGAACCAGTATATTCCATTACTGGCCTGCCTTCCCTTTTTCCTGTTCTGCAGGCTTGGCTACTGTGATCACATTGAGTGAAGACAGACTCGGCTTTCCTCCTTTACAATCCACCGCAAAGTGGCCTCTTTTTCCACACTTATTGCAGTTGCCAGAATTCCTGTAGGATTTATTTTCTCCTTTTGGTTTTTTGGCATCTGTGGTGGACTTGGACAGCTTGGGGGTCCAGGAGCGTTCCTTAAAGTTATTAAAACTTTTACCTGACTGCCCCTTGTTTGGTGCCTCAAACTGGGAACCAAGTCTGCTGAGATAGCTTGTGATCTTCTGGGTGTCATTAGATTGGTCAAGTACCGGAAACATCACATTGGCAAGCTTGCAATATGGCTGTAGCACTCTGCTCATAGTAATGCAGCAATCTAAATCTGAAAGCACCCCGGCTCCAAGGAGAATATGTGCCTTGTGGTAGAAGCGGTTGGCAAAGTCTGAGACAGTCTTGTACTTTTTGAAGGAGATATTGCTAAACTCCGCCTTTCTGGCCTGGAGTTTTGTCTTACTGCCAAATTCTTCAATGACCACCTGCTTGGCGTCCGCATAAGTCCACTCCTCTTGTGGTAGGCGCGGCATGATAATGTCCACGCTGGCGGGGTCCAGGGCATTGATGAGAGTAGTAGCTTTCATGTGATCAGATGACCCTCTCATGGACATCTTGAATAGCCATATGAACGTTCTAATGTTCCCATTACAATTGAACTTTGGTAGGTTCAATGGCTTGAACTTGTGGTCAGGTACCAGGGTTTCTTCTACGGGGGTGGCCAAAGTTTTTCTGGCTGGAATAGAAGGAAGCCTGGTGGAGGTCATGGGAGTAAGAGGAGGAAGTGCCGCGACTCCCATGGGTACACTGTGTGTGTACTGAGAGCCATTGCTCTTGCAATTGGATCCTACTTCATGGAAGTAATCAGGAGAGGACGTCTTCTGTCTTTCTGAGGAGGAGGCAGGAAGGGGTGAAAGACCTTGGCCAGAGCTACTACTGACTGCTCTGCTAGCCTGGGGCTCAAGCTTACTCAGCCTTGTAGCAAACTTGAGTTCCATTTCCTTCCTGGCTGCTTGTTCCTGGCTTAGTTGTTCTAGGAGGTGGCTGTGGGTTTCCTCCAACATAAGGACTGTAGATGTAAGCGTACTCTGTTGTTGCTTGTCCTTCATTTAACCTTCTTCCAGATGGGCAATCCGTTTGTGTGCCAATTCAAGGTCCTCATAAAGCAAGCTGGCCAGTTCCTGTACACTTTCAATGGTCTCCCACAGATCATTTTTGTTATCTACATAGGCGTTGTGGTATAAGCAGCAGTCGTGGGGATCATAGGAAAGTTCTTGGGAAGTGATGCCCAGAAGGGCAGGAACCTTTTTCATTTGGTCAAGCTTGTTTGCCAGCTTGTTAACGTAAGCCACCAACTTGTTGTATTGATTGGTACTTCTCTTGTCAGCGTTGTCCAGCATGCAGCATAGAGCTTTCTTATCAGGAATTGCATCATCCTGGCTTGGTTAGTGGGTCAATTTATCAACCCAACAAGTGAGGCTGATACAGTGGGCAGTTACATCTGTAATTCACTGTGGAGTGATACCCATACTCTCAAAGCAGTTGGCAACAATGTGCCCGACTTAAGAATTTAACTGTTGCACAATCTCATCCACTCTGAAGTGGGCATGGTTGGTTGTATCAAACAGATTTCTCAGGATACCTTGTAACAAGTCAAAGCTGGAGTTAAGCTTATTGATGGTGGCAAGGTGAGCTTCCTGCAATTCATTGCGGCTAGCCCCTAGCTCTGTGAGTTCCAAGCTTTGCCTTGCAACCAGACACTGTAAGTGCTTGATGCTTGGATGAACAAAGTAGGAGAGAAAGTCTTCAACTTACCCCTTTTCCTTGTTCAATAGTTGACTGATTTGCATGCTGTTTGCCTCCTGTTACTGGCAATAAGCAGTCCAGAGGTCAGCAGCATTCATATTATAGCTAAAAAGAGTGAATTTTGTTTCCTGTTGGGCTCCTTCATGGCAACAACCGTGTAGGAGTGCGCCTAGCAGGGCGCGGACTTCTTCTAAAGAATACTGGCACAGTTGGTGTGGTCCCAGAATATTAGTGGGGTCCAAGTGGAGGCAGTCATCTTGAAGCTCAACAGCTCTATGTGGTGTGATTGCCAGGCAGAGACTAGTGTCCCTTTTGGTGTCACTAGTGTCCATGCAACCCCCATACTTATCAACAAAGCTGGGGTGGGAAATAGGCAAGGTAGCGCCTTGACTTGACTCCAATGGCAGCTCATATTTGTAGTGAGCACCACTGTCAAGATTTTGTGGTCTTGAGGAATAGTTTTTATTGGGAGACATTTACTTGGGGATGTTGATAGAGACTGTATGGCAACAGTCTGTTGCTACCAATTGGGTCTAGGAAGTAGCTACAGCTGGGCAAGATCCTATGGCCATAGGAGAAAGAATTACTGGTCTGCAGATAGACAACGGCGCACTCTATCCGGATACAACTGACTACTAGGTGTTGGCTAGTAGTGATACTATACTTAGAGATTTTTAGTCTCTAAGCCAAGGGTGTGATTATTTCTGCTCAATCTCTAATCAGGAGAGCTCTTTATATAGGGTGGATAAGCCCTCTTTCCAGATAGATATCTGACGCATCTAACTCTTGCTAGCCAATCTATCTGTTCCCCAGACTGCTAGCTTCAACCCCCAGAGTTAGGCAGCCATGCTGGTTAGGCATGGGACTAAAATTAATTACTGGGCCTCAGCTTATCTTATCAGTGTATTGGTGGCATCTTGTCTGTGATTTAATGCATATGCAAGTTAGGTTACCCTGTCTATTGGGTTTTTGCACCATGCATTGTTCACTTAAACAACCTTCTATATCAGTAATTGGATTCAAAGCATCTGCAGGTGCAAATTTTTGGCTTGATCATCTTTTAGCAGGTTCTTGAGTACTCTGTCTTATTGGCTACTACACGTTCCGGGATCATGGACCAGGTCATCAGGTTTGTTCAGGTCTAATCCCATAAGCGGTCCAGTCTCAGATCAGGATCAATCTTTGGAGTAATCAACAGTCCATCAATTGGCCAAACCCAAGGAACAGAAGAGTTGACGTTTCTATAATCAGGCCAGCTAATTGGCAACTGACTGTATATCCAATCAACAGAGGGGAATAATGGTCAAGTCTACTACATTATTCTGAAGGCTTGACAATAATATTAAAATTTTAATAATAAAATTTAGATATTAAATAATTTTGATATTAAGTTTTTTAATATTAAAATTTTACTATTGAAATATTTAATATTAAAATAAAAAAATAAAAAAATTTAAGTTGCAAGGGAAGATGATTTATTAGGGGGATGCAAATTGCTAAGGGATGCAATTATTCCAGGGAATTATACTCCAAAATTAAATTTTTGGCTAGAGCGTCCAATTGGATCCACATACTCTTCTGTACGTGGTGGACAACCCTGGATACAATTGCTAGAGGGGTGGCGCCATGTACCCCAGTGGTTGTTGAACGTTTGATAAAAGGAAGGCAAGTGAGCAAATCAACTAATAGGTTTTTTTTCAGGAGGCATGTAGGACCCATACAACGTTGCCAATGCAAAGGAGTTGTACAGGACGTGCTCAACTGTCCTGTATCCCCACAGTGTCTTCTGTTATTCTAGTGCTAATTGGCATATGTCTATTTGAATTGGTATGTCCTCCAGCTTTTTAACATTTGTTTTTAATATGCAGTGTAATAGGATTCCTAGCTATGCTGCAATATGAATCCTTTGAGAGGTATATTTTTCTGAAAACATGCATAATTTTTTATATATTTAAACTAATCTGTTGATGTAGGACGTGTTGCTGAACTTGAAGATGGTTCCAGGGGGTGCCCATCTTGTATCCACCCCCCATGCCTTGGCAGACAAAATAAATAAAGGCTTTAACTTATTCACAAGGACTGTGTCCCTGACTTTATTTGATAATGCTTTAAACACTTTGTTGAAAAGCTCAGTTTTGAGATATTATGGTCCTATTTAAAAGTCTGTTTTCTAGATTTTTTTCATATTCATTTATATTTGAAAATGGGAGTTGTTCACAGCATTTGTAAATATATTAATCAAAATTCATCTTGATATTCCCTTGAATTTTTTTCCCTTAAAGTTGATTGTTCTGCCTAGCTTGTAGGCTTTCCTAACCCACAGCAAGCACCCGCAGATGGCAAGTATTCCTTTTTCTTTGATTCAATATTTGCAAAATTATTCATGTTCATTTGAATTGTTTTATTTATTTCATTTTATTTCCATTTGGTTTTACAGGGGATACCAATGATTGGTAACCCCTGTAAAACCAACTGGGTGTAAAGGCCGTCACTTCAGCAACCCCGTCCCCATTTCTTGTTATAACTAAAGTAAATTTAAGTAAAACATAAATAAACTTACTAATTGTTTCCCTGCAGCCCCCTCAGCCACAGGAGCCCCTTCTGCAAACTTCATGAGTATTGGCTGCTCTTTATTTGATTTCCTGGGCTTGATCTTCCTTATTTTTTGTGCTACTTGTGCTTCCTTTTGATTTTCACTTGTTAAATTTTCATTGTTTCTTGTGGCGCTTCTGCTTCTTGATCATGTTTCATTTTCATCTGTTTACATTTGATCAGTTTCCTCTTCATTTGTGTTAATTCCCTTTGAGATTTCAGTTCCTTCAATCAGCTTGATTTTCTTGTTTTTTCTTTGGCCCCTTGCCAGAACTCCCACAAATTGTAGGCTGCATCATTGAACTTCAGACTTGATAAGATTGTTCCCTGTATATTAATTAACACTTCTTTGTTCTTTTCATCTATAATATTTCCCCATTTATCCAGAGCATCTTCCTTTGGCTGGATTAGTGGCTGGCCCCTGTTGCCTAGCTTTCCTTTTACTAGTTCCCTGATATTCTTTTCTATTTTGACAACCTTTTGCAGGTGTGCTTCTAATTCATTTATCAAGCTGTAGATATTTGACATGTTGTTTGAATTACATCAAAAAACTGGTTTTTATAGTACTACCTTCAACGCATGAATATTTTTCATTATCAATAATAAATTAAGGACCTACAAATGTAAATGTTATATTAGAATATTGCAGGAATGTGTTAAATCCTGATATTTAGATATTATTTGCATAAAGCAATGTATTTTGCATAATAAAATTTATTATAAATGTGGCTTTTTAATTGTAATTTATATAAATGGACTGTGTTTATATTAGGGAGCCATTAACACTTGGTAAAAATATTAATACATAGTTCATTTTACAGCCTGCATATTTACCTATTGGTCATAATTCTGTAAGCTTTTTAATTGATTTTTTTGAGGTAATAATAATTTAATGGGTTAATAAATTACTGTTTATTACCATTAATTGGCTGATTTTCTTTCCTGTGGCAATTGTGCATTTTCTGATATTTACGCACTAGTATCCAATTGGTTGGTTTCACATCCCATTGCACAGGCAATAGGAAACATGGTTGCCACTTGAGACCAAATGTGGTTGGGGTGGCAACCATGTTTCCTATTGCCTGTGCAATGGGATGTGAAACCAACCAATTGGATACCAGTGCGTAAATATCAGAAAATGCACAATCTCCACAGCAAAGAAAATCAGCTGATTAATGGTAATAAACAGTAATTTATTAACACATTACATACATTATTACCTCACAAAATCTGACTAAAAAGTTTACAGAATTATGACCAATAGGTAAATATGCAGGCTGTAAAATGCACTATGTATCAATATTTGTACTAAGCGTTAGTGCCACCTTAATATAAACACAGTCCATTTATATAAATTACAATGAAAAGTCACACTTACAATGAATTTTATTAAATAAAATGCATTGAGTTATACACATAATATCAAAATATCAAGAGTTGACATCTAATTGCAATATTATAATGCAATATTTACGTTTATTGTCTTTAATTTATTAATGATGATGAAAAATATGTCTGCTCATAATTTTAAGCTATTAATAAAATGTACAACATTTTATTAATTATGGGAAATTCTAACAATGTAAAAAATATATTATTAATTATAAATCAAAAGAAATAATATCAATTTTAATAAGTTGTCACAAAGAAAGGTTTTATTCTATTCATCAAAGAACAAATAGGGGAGGGAATGGGCAGAATGTATGCTGTCATCATCTGCTCCTGTAAAAGGGACAACATCAGAAGTAGTGGGGAGAGAATGGGTGGTGGTTTGGGAGTCAGCGTTGGAAGGCAGGTGGCTTGATGGGGGGTTGGGAAGGCAGGGTTTGGTGACTGTGAAGAGGCAGCAAGAGCTGATTGATTCAATTGCTCAAATTCTTCTTCTGTAACGTATGTGGGCTTGACAAACCAAATGGATGAGTGTGGGGGGAGGTAGGAGTCCTTTCTGGACTTATCACTATCACTTGCATAGAATATGACAAGATCTGATAAGTCCTGGACAAATATGGAAGGGAAAAGCTCATACCCCTTCTCAATTTTGTGCACAGCTTGTTGGGTAGCCCACTTCTCCAGCATGCCCTTGAGCTCTGTCTGGTAGGCATACCCATCTGCGGTGTTTGATATTGCCAAGTAATGATTGAACCCTAATGGGGAAACCGCCAACAAACCCCCGACAAATTGATACAGGATTGGGCCGCGCTTGTAGACATCAGATTGGGTGTGATTTCCCCAAAGTCTTGGATACTTGCCAAAATCTTGGCATACAACAAGAAAAATGATGTCATTACAGGCCCTCATTTCCCTTCCTTTGATAAAATTAATAATGGTTGTATTGTATGGGTTGGTATCCACCAAACTGGGGCCACTGAGAACCTGATTAGACAAGGTTCTGATGGCAACCACAACTCTGTGTATCCACAAATTCACTGTTCTCTTATTGGTGAAAATGCTGTGGAGTCCCAGTTTGAGACAGACCTGGACCAGGGGCATCCACAGGTCACTTTTCATGATAATCATCATAAGATGGTGGGCTTTTTCACCTTCAGTTGACGTACAGCCATCAGTTGGGGTCTTCTTGGGAGGGGGGCCACAATTGGTGTGGGCTTGGAGGGTTGCAGCCACAGTGTACTTTGCAAAATCCATCACGGCTGCAATTTCCCCAAGGGACATAAGCATCCCTTGCTTTTCAACCATTTTGAGAACAATTTCTGGGGTAATTAGCTTTCTTCTGCGTCTTGCAGGCTGATTGGCTAGAGGTGAGATGTGTCCCTCTTAGGAACCAGATGTTGCCATCTGATTGGCTGTTTCTGGATTCTGGCTTACTTGGGTGACCCCTTGGCTCAATTGGCTGGTTTTAAATGACATTGTTGATACAAAATCTGGATTAGCAGCTTTCCTGTGTGTGATGGGCAATCAAGGCCATGCTTGAAGACACAGGAGAAAGAAAACACTCCTGGGTAGTGCTTGGGGAGGGGCATGCAGGTTGGGAATGACCATAGACAGAGGCTTTGCCATTGGAAGACCCAGTGTAGCCCTGCATGATTTTGTCAAGGCCAGGGAACAGCTTGTTTATTTGGTTGTTATTAAAAGAAGGCATAATAAATTTTTATTAAAAAATTAAACTCAAAAAGAGAACTGTAAATTTTAATCAGTTTTATTGTTAAGTATGTTAAGTTGATGAATAGTAGGATCTAAATTTTAGCCGTCCTAAACTAGAATAGGGTGATTTTTGAGAATGTCTATGATTCCTAAAAGAATTATCACAACTCCACTAAAGATTCTTTGACTTCCTGTTTGAGACGCCCATAAATTATATTTATTTCAAATTCCCCTCATTTTTGATTTAAAATTTGGTTCTTGGATTTGACAATCCCACAATTTTAGATTTTTTAATTTTTACATGCTGTCTATGATTTGGTAGACATACAGGAAATACCAAATTGTACATTAGAATCCTGCATTTCTGATTCATGTATCCTGCATTTGTTTGCTGTGTTTTGTCTTTTGTTAGTTGAGTTATCTGCTCAAGAGATTCAAAATTTGCCAATTTAAATAAACCAAAAAAATCAAATTAAATAGTTGATTTTATTAAATGTTTTAATTTTTGCTCAGCTGAGTTTCCTGAAAAAGTGATTTGAAATTTGGACTAAGGATTTGACAATCCCACATTTTTACGTTTAGGTTCTGAATTTACAGTAATCCCATTAGCTGAAATATTGAAAATATATAAAGAGAAAACATTAATTAAGAGTGACATAAAAATAACAGGAAAAGCCATTGCAATTTGCAGTAAGATTATTACCAATTTGATCCCAAGAGAAGAAAAATATGTGGACATCTTCATGGGAGCTAGGCGCAACCAAAGACAAAAAGCTATGCTGCAATACTTTTGAAGGTATTTGATGTCAAAAATAGGAAATTTCAGCCCAGATTCTAGAAAAGATGGATAAAATGGTGTTTTTATTTCAAAAAAAACAACCACACAAAAAAAATATAAGGGCCCAGAATTGAGCCCCTGCTCTTTAAATTAGTTGGGTTGGGCTCTAATCAACCCAATGTGGTCAATTTGATGACTGGGGCCAGGGAAGCATAAAAACAAACCTGAAGCTTGAAAAATTACTTAATTTTCAGGTTTAAACCTGCCAGCAAATAACACAGGCGGGTGCTGGCGGAAGGTAGGGGCACAGGTGTGAATGTGGAAGAGCAAAGGCAGGCAAGGGACTGTGTGGGGGGAAGGCTAGGAGTGCAAGTTCAATTCCAAGCCAGAGTGCATGGAGCCTCCTGAGTGGCCAGGGGAGGCCCCAGAGGCTCAATTGGTCCCAATTGCAATGGTGGGAATTTTTCCCTAAGGGGTTCCTGGGTGATATTTTTTAGCAAGCAGCTGCTGTCAGGCTTCCCTTTTTATTTACAATGTCTTTATGGTCCTGAGGGATTCTAAAATTTGTTATAGCTACTGGGAAGGCCTGGAACAACCTTTTCCCAGTGCATTGGAAATGTCCTTTATACCTTAGAGGGGTAGGGAAAGAGCCAGTGCATTTGTTGGAATGGCTTGGGTGGGTTTCCTGGCTCAGTGCCAGGGGGAAAATCCACCTCATACAAAAGCTTTGTTGCAAAAAAGTAGTTTCACAATAGCCTTTTATTAGCCTTCATGGATGCACAAACTCAGCTACATTGAGTCAATATGGGTATTATATCTAGTATTAAGCCTTATTAACAAATATTAAGAAACACTGAATTAATTAAAGTACCAAAATGTGTAAAATGATGAATTGATTATTTAATTAAAAAGAAAGGGCTTATAGATAATTGAATTGATATATTGATCTCTAAAAGGACAGTGAAAAATTCATTCAAGATTGTTACCAATATCAATAGAGTAAAGTTGGACATCCATAATTCATTTAAATTGGTAAAGCTTCATTTCAGGAAATAGAACAATTTAGCAGAATGAAGTTAAATGCAAACCCATTATAGTCTTTGGTAAGATACCAACAAATTTCAGATAAAATTAAAGAATTCTGAATATTACTATTCATGACATTGGTTCTTTAGAGTATTTTTAATGTTTTAAGCTTAGACAATTAATTTTTTATCAAATTTACTTGATTAGTATTTCCTTAAAGAAAAGCAACATTATTACATTGTTTGAAGTGCTAATCTGTCTGAAGTTGTAATACCCTGAAATGGTGGGCACCACTTGGAGTATATATGGTAGCAAATTGGTGAACTGGAAACCCGTCAATGTGGTGATTATGGGATACACTGTCATCAGCCAACAGAACACCTTGGTGTGTACGTTGAAGCGTCCAAAGCTCCCGGCAAAGTAGGTGAGGATGTAGTAAGCAGAAGTATACATGGCTATGGAGAGTGTCAAATGGGGAGATACCAGAGGTGGCCAGGGTCCAGTGTTTGAAGAGTTAAGTCAGCCAGGGTTGTGGTATGGGTCATAACCTAGTCCTTCTGTGGAGGGGCCAAAGAACTCTGAACTCTGTTGATAGCCTCCAATCCCAAGGCAAGCTGTGAGTACAGCTGTGAAGATGAGGTGATTCATCTTCACTGGGTTGGCAGGGGCTTGATCTGTAAGTTTAACTGTAGTTGAAGTTAGGAATTTCACTTTATTGAGGGTATTAGTCTCAATAATAGCACAAGCTATTACTGAGGGGGGATCCTTTATTTATAGTGGGCCCCCACTTGCAAAGTTTTGCAAATGGGAGTAAAAACAGGGGACTGGAGTCCCCAAAAGTTTGGTCATGGGAATTGGTGTTTGAAGGGATGGCCAAACCCTTGTTCCTGGGCAATCTGTTAGGGTTTTAGGCAGTTCTGCTTGGAACCAATAATTTCCTCTGGATGGATGGTCAGGTGGTGATGACAACTCTTGGTTTTAAACACTTCTATTTTTGGTTGGGGATGCTAGTTTGGTAGGAGTCTAGGCCTAGCTGATTGTTGCCATCCACCTGGTTCCATTGGCTGTAGGTCAGGTTATTTTTATCTTCTTAAGTTATTTTTGGCTTTTCCTCTGTATTTTTAGAATTTGGTCTGGGTTTTGAGGCATGAATTTGCTCTTCTTCTTGGACCCAAGAATTATTCCTAAAATTTTCCCTTGGTTCAAGGGACTTTTCTGATTGGTTGGGTGTCATGGTGGGTTTTGGTTGGCTGGGGAGTGGGCCCTGGGACTCGGGTGGGCAACTGGCAGTTGGCTGGGGCCCAGGGAGCAGGTGGGTGGACTGGGGGCAAGCGGCGGGTCCACTGGGGGAGGGGTGGGCAAGCGGGTGGCTGGCAGGGCCCAGGTTGGCGGCTGGGTGGCAGGCAGGAGCTGGGCAAGCGGGTGGGAGGCTGGCAGCGGGTCTGCAGGCAGCAGGCGGGTGGCTGGCAGGAGGCTTGCAGGCAGCTGGCTGGGTGCCAGGGGGCTGGCAGAGGGGAGCAGGCGTCTGCGTGGCGGTGGCGGGCGCCTGCCCGGATGTTAAATTATTCTGGTTTCCATAAAAATCTGTTTTTCCAAATTTTGGTTTTTCTTTTCCCCTGATAGTGGGGGAAATTCCCTATCAAATTTTGCTTCTCCTCTTGAGCATTTCTCTACTTGATTCCAAAATTTTCCTCAGTAGAAATCTGGTTTATGTCAGGAATATTCCTGACAGAAGTTGTTTATAAGTTCTCTTATAAACTATAAATGAAGGGGGAATTTGGGCCTTAAATTGAGGATAAACTGATTATTAATATTAAACAGAATTTTAAGAATTCCAAATGTTTTATTTGACAAGAATGATTAACATTGGTTGTATAAATCTCTGTTAAAGATATAGAACATTTGCAGTGGTAACCAACTTCATGTTTTTCCTTGTTTTAAAATACATTGTGAAGTTTTAATAATGCTATGAATCAAGGCATAGCTAAAAATATGGGGCTTAATATAAGTGGTTTAATTTGAAAAATTGGTAGAGCCATTCAATGGTACAGCAAGAAAATTTACAACATTTTTTGCTGTGTAGAATTGCCCAGGATAACCGCTTTGCCGGTATGCTTGACGGGGTAGCGGGTATAGTAAATCTCTCGCTCGATATTCATGGAGTGGCAGAGCAATGCATAAAACAGTAAAATGACAGTTGATGTGATTCCAGAAACTAGTAGTATAGCCCCAAAGCCCATCCTGATAGTTGACGTGAGTAGATTGATGGGCTTTAAAGTATTCTGGTTGACATTCAAGATAATATCCTAATTTATCCTCATTTGTAGATCCAGAGTAGGACATTTGATTCACATTCGACTTTTTCATAATAGCATACGCTAGTGAAGAATTTCGAATGAGAATCAATAGTTATCGAATTCTTGCTTATTTCCACCTAAAATAAAATAATTGATGCTAGAATATTATTTAATTTTTATTAAATAATACAACTGGCTTTTCCAAAATTATTTATTTTTGATTAATAACAGCATTTTTAAGGGATCATCGGCGTAGAATGTCAAAGTTTTTTGTTCATAAAAATTACAGTTAAATTACTGGAAATATATGAGAATTTAAATTTATTAAAAATGTAGATTCAGTTACATTTAATATATTATTTATTACATAATTTTTATTGTATCTATGACTGTCAAATAGAAAATCATTTAATTAATAGTTCAATTGATGCTAGTTGAATTATGCCTAAAATAAGTTATGATCTCTTTCTGTGATTGGAGGATATCATCAACTAATGCCGGCCCAATCAATGGAGTACAGACGCCAAATATCTAGGCAAGCTCACTGTGTACACATGTAGAAAATCCATAGAACCATGTTTTAAACATGTTTTAAAATAAGGATAATTTATGCTGAATCAGCTTAGTTTAATCTATGCTCCGCCGGATTTAAATGTACGTTGAGTTACCAAGCAGGGCTTACTTTGACTGCCAACAAAAATTGACAGGAAGATGATCCATCAATTATTTTCCGTCAGACAATAATAATTATCTTGATATTCCGCCATGTTATCCAAATCCGAATACAAATAAAACAAAAATTGTAAGAAAATGAATTTAAATTCTGCACCAATTAAAAAATATTAAAGAAATTGTGCAGAATAAATGTTACTTTTAAAAACTAATATAAATTAAATTATTATCGTATTAATAAAAATACTTATTTTAAAATAAAAAAGAAGCAGATAAATATATAGTTTATTATATAAGCAATTGAGAACTATTCAAATCAAAAACTCAAAGGTTTTGGACTTTCTTTGGTTAGTTAGTAATCACATTGTTATTTTATTCCATATACACCAAATTATACATTATATTGTCAACAATTTTTTATTTTGGATCTTCTTATAGGAGACTGGCTTAATTATCAATATCTCTCAGCATATTATCAACCATATCTTTAATTTTCACATATCCCAAAAAAGTTTACCAAATGATAGCTGTTAAACCCTCACCAGCTTGAAATAGTGGTTATAATATCCTTCCAGGACACGGTGAATTTGTCACTCTCATAAAAGAACATATTAATAAAACTCCTGAAAACTATTCAGACTTAGTGTATAGCTTTTCTTTGAAAAAACTAGTACATTGTTTCTCAAAGTAACCAATGGGCCTTCTCATATATTAAATTTTAGCTAGATCATTCATCAATGGCCAGTAGCTTCAAAGCCATTAAACTAGTTTATATATTTAAAAATTATATTGAAGGGTATCTTTCAGCATGTATTTTTTGATCCTGATGTATATGATAATTATCTCTTTTAAACTTTCATAGATTTTTCAATTTCTATGTTAGGGCTGAAAAAATGATAAGCATATTTGTGTTAAATACCTTGCTCCTTTATTAAATTCTTTTTAATGGATATACTCCAATTTAATCAGTACAGTGGTTTTCATACCTGTTGAGATAAACAAATATTATCCAGTTTAGAACGCATAGGTTCAGTCACACAACAAATTTCAACTTGTTAGATCTAAATAGAAGATAATTCCACAGAAAATGTGCGTTATTTGGCAAAAATGTCCAGTCGCACAACAACCTATGCAAACTAGGAACAAATATATAATGATTCAACAACAAATATACCAAACACTAGAATGCATGAGTTTCAGTCACAGAATGAATTTACTATATCTACTATGTTTTTAAGAGCGCATCAAACTCAGTCACAAAAATTAAAAACTTAATCCAACAAACCCTAATAGCAACTGAAACATACAATAAAAATATCAAGTATAAAAACAAATCAGTGAATCTATAATACTGTTACCAGCTGATCTTAATTAAGGCATACAATCTAGAATATGAAAAGGAATTAAATTTTCTGAGTTTCTGTTTTGGGATTAAAATTTATAAAAAAAATCAAGTTTATCAAAGCATATGATAAACAGTACACATTTACAACCAAAAATAATTAATATAGAAAATTTAAAAACTAATTTGAAATAAACAGTAGTGACTACAAGCCTTTATGCTACTATATATGGACAGATAAAAATTACAATAAATAAATTATATAACTAAACTGATTTTAATTTTGTTTTATTTTTATAAAAAAATGGACACATCACAACAGCAGAGCAAGGAGCCAGAGGAGTACGCTGCAGACGTGAACACCCTTGTGAGTCAAAAAATTGAGTTAGTGCAACACAAGTGCCAACTCAGGAAGGAGATGGGAGAGGAGAGAATCATAGTGAGGTTGTGCAAACACAACCAGCTCAAGTTGCACAGGGTGCAGTGGCACAGAGGATGAATCCCAGGGTCCCAAAGCTGACCTGAAAATACACAAAGGTCACCACCAGCAAAACAGTAAATGACATCAACACTGAGAGGGTGTCCTTAGTATATGGCCCTGTATATTGCTGTGATGGTATTTCTGCTAATATTATGGAGAAGGTGATGCCTGTCCTTGACACCACATATGAGCCTTACGTGAGTGATAACAAAGAGCAAGATGAAGAAAACAAGCCACAGTATTTCCAGACCACATATGGGCAGAAGGTGCTAAAAAAGATTGCTGTGTTCTATAGCAAAGTGCCTATAGTCTGTGATGTGGCTGAGCCTGTGGAGTTGCTTCCCAATGGCAAAAAGCCAAAGTACCATGTCATCTCCAACGCCACCTGTGAGACCTTTATCAGGCTTGTCAAGGAGACACAGGACTACAAGAAGGCCATGGCAATTGTTGGTATTATGGCAAAATTGGCCCATAGGCTCTATAGTAAGTACCTGAAAACAGGTAATGTTCTGCTTTTGGAGAAATCCCAGCGCAAACCAATCCTATTGATTAAGGAACATAAATGGGTCATCCATCAATGGATCAACAAAAACTTACATCTTGAACTGGAAAATATACAGCCAATGGTTTAGTCTGTTTTTGGGAACAAGGCCTTGGTTTTCACCTGCTATTGTGTTGTGAAGAGCTTAAGATTATCTTAGAAAAAACTTGGGGGTTCTCTGTACAATTAAAGCAGCCCAATAAACATCAAGTACTGTCAAAAATACACCAATACATACACTGTGCTGAAGGGAAAGAACACAGTTAAGTTCTACCACATTGATAAATTTTCATTTGTGTTGTCCATGCGCAATGCCTACAGCTATTTTCCTAAAGGTGAAAAGGATGGTGTAACTTGGTGTGTGGATATCTGTTATGTTTCATACTCTATGATAGCCCTTATTGGTCCCCTTGGCATTGAGCTCTATCAAATGATCAAGGGTTCACACAATAATAATACATTTCTAGGATTTTTTCAGTTGGTTCAGGAGCACCTCCAAATCACTAGTGTGGGTTTCACTAATGTTATTGTGCATGACAACGTTGGGATCCACAAGGTGGCTAATATTCTCAAAGAGTTTCCAATGATTGAGCCTGGTAAAAAAATTTCCAGCAATCAGCTACAGCGCCTTTACGCCTTTTATTCTTCCTTTCATATTACCCATTCCTTAATCCAATCAAGGAGGTCTTTGAGTGTGTCAGAATTTGCACCATTAATGCTATTTTGATATGACCTTCAAATAGTGATATGTGTGAAGATTTGGTTGGTTTTGCTTTCAACTTTGGATATTACTTGTCTTCCATAAATGGGTTGACGCCAATGTCCACCCATTCCAGATTGCCATACCAGCCTGAGACTGATCCTGGTATGATTTCAACCCAATGTGACCCCCTCTGCTACTCTTTCTACCTAATGAGTGATCATTGACCCTTGTCTACTATTTAAGTAGAATCATTTCTCCTAATAAAGACAAGTTTATCCATATTTGTGTTGGCTTTAATATTCTTCAAGCTTTTTCCTTTACTTTTTTGCCAAAAGGAATTCCTTATCTTGTATTCCAGGAAATTAAGGTATGTCCCTTAATTTTTCCCTGAAGGCTAATCCAAGGCTAGCTTCAAACCTCAAATCTTTTGTTGTAAAGATTTCCCGCTGTGTCCTCCTGGATGTTGTCCCTAGGAGCCAAACACGGCAAAATAGTGCTTACTACAGGGGCTGCAAGCCCCTTGGTTACTCTGTTCCCCCACGCCTTCTCTGGCCCTTCTCCCTTTGTTTCTGAAGTACCCAAACAACCTAAAGTCTCTAGTCCTCCTCTTGAGGAAAATATCACCAATTCTCCCTCTATTCCCATGGTAATGGTGTTGTCTCCCGGGCCTGTGTGGGCCCCCTTCCAGCTTTCTCTTTTGATTATGAACAAGCTTGTGCCGCTGCGCTCTCCCTCCTTCACACAGGCATTGTGGTGATTCATACCATTCCTGGTCTCTACCCCGGTTATGGCTCCAAAGATCTGTATTCCTTCCTCCTGGACTTTGGTCCCCCCTGCTCTAATGGAGCCCATGGAAACTATTAGTGTGCTGGTTAATTCATTCATTCAGCCCGCCTTAGTCCACCACCAGTTGGCCTTAGGGTCTCAGAGCCAACTCCTGACTGCTGTAGCCACTGTTGTCTCCAATAACTATGCTCAAAACATGGCCTAGCAAGAATGGTCCCATAGCCTCTTTGCTTATATTTCAGATAACCAGCGCAACTTGCTGGCCTCACAGAAATACTTAACTTTGTCTCTGAAGTCTCTTTGATCCTCAATTACTGGGTACATCAAGGATTGACTATGCAAACTAGCTGTCAAAACTGCAGGCTCAAACCGCCAGCAAGGTTCCAACCAAGCGGGTTTGTGACCTGCAATCCAATTATCCAATTACTCAAAGCCAGACTAGGAAGTCAACTCAAGTTACCAAATCCAACAACATGAACAGACAATGATTTCTTACAGTGGATGCCGCTTTTTGGTGCTTGACTCATTATCAGGATCAAGCCACCCCCTTCACCATCTAAACTGTGTGATCACCAATCTTGTTCCTACTATCCACTGATTCACAATAACTATATAATCCTTATCTCTCAATAAAGATTATTATCTAGTTTCCAAATATTTTCTCCTTGTAACTCTGCTAAAACAGCACACCTACAACATAGCCAACCACTAAGCTATGTGGTGCGGGCAGATAGAAGCAACTCTCCTGAAATATTGTCAAGATTTGGAGACCTTAGTTAACAAACTCAATCAATTTTGAGAGCATGTCAATTCTCAACTCTAGTTGGTTGAAACCCACGTTGATAATTGGGGTCAACATCTGCACCAACAATACGGTTTGGATAAGGCCACACTAGGAAACACTCTGTGTCAGGTTCAAACTATGTTGATGATAGAGTAGCCTCAATTGAAGTGACTCCTCCTGCACCTTCTGTTGCAGTCCCATCTGCCTTTGAAGCCAAGGTATGGGAAGTCATAGCTGAACTAAAAGCCACTACACAACACCAAGCCTCTGTTCCAAACCCTTCACAGTAGAATCTATGCCCAACCTGTGCATTGCCTCACTTACAGACCAAGTAGCTACTTTGCAAGGTGAGATCAAGTATTTGAGACAACGCCTTTCTGACCCTGATAACTTGTCCTCTGACTCTTATGGTGAAGAAGAGGCAGAGGTCACTGATACCCCTGCCCATACTGACCACAGGTGTTGCCCTGGCTTGAAAGGTCAACCCTGTATCAACTGTGCCCTTGCATTGGATCATTTAGCAGTAGTAACAAATGATGTTGCATATAGGCAGGATGCTCTGGAACGTGAGGTGCAGATCCTCACTTGCTTAACGGAAACAATTAATGAACAGGTTACCCCTCTGACAGCCCAGGCTACCTCCTTAGCCACTCATGCCAATGGGATTGTGGGCTAATTGGCAGTACAACAGATAAATATTGATGAATTTAGAGCTGCTGCCACTACCGCCAGGGATATCAGTAGACAAAACAGCTCTACACTAGACACCTTGGAAGAGAGCCTTCAACTTATCTGGGCTAGACAACCAGCTGCAGAATCTGATTTTGAGGGCAACCCCCACATTTACATTCTCAATCCAGGTGACAACAGCCAATCCACCTCATTGTCCATTGACCCCAACTATAAGCCTTCAATAAAACAAATATTTGGCCCTAAAACCTCTACCATTGCTGCCTTTCTGAAAATCTACAAAACTGCAATGTGTAGGGCTACTGAAAAGCTTAAAAAGGAGCATATTTTTACCTGTCTGCATCCTACTTTCCAAGGAGTTGTGGTCCCCAAACTCTCGTCCATTGTCACAAGGAAGATATGAAACACCTACTTATTGAGGAATTTAGAGGGGATCTCAGCTTGGAAGTCAAGAAAGATGCGTTTATGAACATTGTCTTTAAGCCCAAAGAAACTCTGGCTGATTTTGATGACCGCTTTTATATTGAAGTGCAACAGCTAATCACCAGTTGTCAGTTATCTTCCCAAGAAGCATACACAACATGCTCAAATGTGTTGAAGGTGAACAAGCTCATATGCCTACGCTTTAAGTCAAATAAAGCTTCTCTTACTTCCATAAAGAGTATTAAGACCCTCTTTTAAGACATGCATTTGACCCATGAGGGCACTGTGGTTTGTGAGAATAAAGCCAGCAATACTGGAACCACCTCCTGTACTGCATGTATTATGACTCTTGGTTCAAGTGGACAGCCTAAGAGACAAGGATGTCATAACTGTGTTCAAATAGGGCACTAATCATGTACTTGCACCAATCCTTGGGTATAAGGTTGCAACCCAAAGGAACAGGCGGGAAAAGAGAGGTCAGCTTAGAGGCAGAGACACTCTCTGCTGACCAATCTCCTCAATATCCTCCCTCCAGCAAGGAACCTCCCCCTTCATCTGAACCAACTATCCTTAACCTGTTCCACAATCTTTCTAGTGATTCTGAACCTAAAGATTCTGACTGCAATGAATCAGATATTTATGGCTACTCTGTTTTGGCTGTCCTGGAAACTGTGGCAGTCCCTTACAAGATTTGTTCAGGAAAAACTATGGCTACAACTTGATCACCTTTGACTTAATCCAAGGCCATGGTAGCTGGCCCTTACCTGGCCTAGGTGCATCAGCCTCCCATACTGGTAGACGCTTCTGAAGAAGCTGCTGAGCTAGCTGAAGCTCTCTTCCAGAATGTGACTGGATCTCTCATGTTGCAGACTATGTATAATGAAATTCCTGCCTTAAGATGCATGTTATCCAAATGGGAAAAAGAGCTAGAAGCAGCTCAGGACGTGTTGGCTGTTTTGCGCCCCTTTGGGAAAGATACTACCCGTGTAGAAGTGTCAATTCAAAAGGTTAAAATCAAGGCAATTCTGGACACGGGTTCCCCAGTCAACGTGGTATCATCCAAGTTAATGAAGAAGCTTAAGCTGGCTCCTGACCTCAACTACACCCAAAATATGGTACTGCTGGCATGGCTCAGACTTGAGCTATTGGTGCTTACTATGCCTGTGGTGACTCACATGGGTGCTGTTTTGCAAGCAAGGGTTGATTTGGCCTCAAATAAAGTCAATGTGATGAAAAGTGACAATATGTGGTTAATTTGAGGATGCTGTAAGCTAGTAGGTAACATGGGGCTACTAGGAATAGGTAAGTCATTGCTGGTAGGTAACAAAGGACTACCAGGGATGACTGGAATAGCTCTAGTAGGTAACAAAGGACTACTAGGGGTGACTGGAATAGCTCTAGTAGGTAATAAAGGACTACTAGGGGTGACTGGAATTTCCCTAGTAGGTAACATAGGACTACCAGGGGTGACTGGAATGACCCTGTTGGGGTAAGTATGATGGCTCTAGAGGAGGATTTGGATGAGGAGATGGCTGGTCTGGATGCAGGAAAGCTGATGTGAGTACCAAGATGGACTGAGGGCTGGTTAGCTGAAGAACTAGGAGCTGTAGTTGGAGAATTGGCCCAAGGACCAGAAGATGTGAGTGCAGGAACAGAAGATGACTTGGAAGGACTAGCCAGACTTGAAGCAGAGGCTAGATGAAGTTGTTTTTGAGAAGAGGTTTAGAGATAAAAGAAGCAGAAAAAGAATGATTAAAAAATGCCTAATTATGATTAAAGAAGGATTAAAAATCATGTAATGAAAAAGAAAGAGAAGGAAAAAACATATAGTTTGTTAGAACTATATGTTATTTTAAAAATTAAAATTAAAGAGAAAATGGGCCAGATAGAAGCTGGAAAAAGAACAGAGAAACTCCAAAGGCAAAAGAGCAAATTTTGCCGAGAACAACTAGGAGAGGTGAAAAGGCAAGCGGCAAGCGGGTTCAAATTGCAAAATGTTGAGGGAAATCTGGAAAAACATGGAGAAACGTTGTAAAATTGAGGGGTTCAAATTTGCCTAAGTAAAACATATGTGGAAGCACTCAAGATTTGCCGTGGAAACGTGACAGGAATCATGGCAAAACTGTTCAAAACGCAGAGCAGTTGTTTACCTGGAGCAAGACAGTCTCAGGTTTGAACCAGGGTCAGGAGAAAGTCATCCGGGGAAACCTTTTTGGCAAAACCATTGAATCAAGGCGTATGATTGGCTGCAAGCCAGAGTTTATTTGATCAGTGTTTTAAAGGCTTTAACTTAAGAGTTAAAGCCTAAAAAAATGAGGAGCAGAAGCAGAAAATTCAGTGCTTTCATTGGCTGAAGTAAGTTTAAAATTTTAATATATTATAGAGAGAGAAAAACAAGATAGTTTAAGCTTTTGAAAACCAGAGTTCTAAGAGAGAATTTTGGTCTGAAAAAGGAGCTATAAAAGGGGGAGCTATCTGAGACTCTTCAGGGACTGGATCAAGTGGATTACACAGGCCACAAGGACTAAAAAAAGAGCTGAAGACAAAGATAAAGGAGCCAAAGCTGGAACAGACCACAGGAGCCCAAGACAAAGGCGCAGAAGCCCAAGACCAAGGAGCAGGAGCCCAAGACCAAATACAAGGAGTCCAAGAGATTGTTGGAGGACTCCAAGTATTGGCAAACCCATATTATTTCCCTTACCCAGGCATTATATCAGAAGATTTCTAAGGGGATCTTCCTTCTGACTGCAAATAAAGGCCTATTATGACCCCTGCCCAAATTTCTAGTGAGTAGTATAAAAATCCAATGAGTGAACTACCTCATATCTTCTACCCTAGTCAAGGGGAAGAGTATAACTATTGTCAAAGTTGTAGGAGATTTGCCACTAGTAAGTCTTCCCAGGAGGAGTGGGAGAGATTGACAAGGCATCTGAAAATGACTGATTGAGGACAGGAGTTCATAGGGAATGAATTCACTTGGTTATTGCAGGAATGGTATTGACCTCCAGCAGGATTGGCCCCCTCAGAAGTGCAGGTGCATGGTGGGGATGCTTGCCTGGTGGTTGGAAAGGTGCTAGAGGAGTTTGCAGTCATGCAAGCTAGGTACAAGGCTCTAATCAACCCTTCACCACTGCTGGAGAATGACAACTTCTCCAAGCCGGTCCCTGGCTACAACCCAGGACACACTTTGGGGACTGGTGACCAGGAACCCCACACCGCCCTACCCATGAGGTTTGGAAAACTCCGCATTACTTCCCCTGCTGTTGTCCTAGAGAGTGAAAGCTATGATCTCTTGGTTGGTACACAATTCCTCCAAGAATATAATTGAATTTTAAACCTTCAAGATGGATACCTATCACTCTTAGGGTATGAGGTCCTTTTAATTTTTGAAGAACCTCCACGCTCCCGGACAAGCGCCTTAAGACTTGTGTGCTTGAGTACCCCACAGGTATCTTTTTGCTCAAGTACAGGACTCATTCCTCCAATATGTGTTCCCCTCCTCCTTCCTGCCCCGCAGAGGAAGGTGTGTCTCTTCTTGCCCCTGCGGCTGTCATCATCTCTCCAGGCTCCCAAGTGATTATAGACTCCCAGATATTGTATGAACTACCTGAAAAATTATTCCTGGAGCTATACTCTCCTGATTCTCTAAGCTGCAAGGAGCCTTGGTTGTGCCCAGGGATCTTGGATCAAGCTCATAAGGAGCCTGTACAACTGCTGCTAGTCAATCTGACCGCTTTGTCTATGCAGGTGTCTAGGGGCCAATTTGTGGGACATGGACGCATATTAGGAGCAGAACAGGTGGTGTCCCTCTACCTTTTTGGAACCTTCAGCAATTTTAATCTACCCAAAGAAGACCCTCAGGTTCTCTCCCTATTCACTGCTGCTGACTTCCTGCAACTGTCACCTGTCCAACAAAAAGATGTACTAGAACGGTTTGACCAGTTTAATGATATCTTTGCCTCTGGACCTACAGAATATGGCCTAGCCAAAGGGGACATCCATCAGATCAATACAGGAAATGTGCCGCCTTTCTGTGCAAAGCCTTACTGCCGCAGTAGAGTAGAGGATGCTCAGGTTTCCAAGGAACTTAAACAACTATTAGATTCTGGACTCTTGGTTCCCTCTCAGAGCCCTTGGGCCTCCCCCTTATTGATCCTTAAGAAGAAGGATGGAGGCCACCGTGTTGTGATGGATTATTGCTGCCTAAACTTGCTCACAAAAAAGGATTTTTACCCTTTGCCCAGGATTGATGATGCTCTTAGACAATTGGGAGGCTCAAAATTCTTCTCCACTATGGATTTGGCATCAGGATACTGGCAGGTTGACTTGTCTCCAGAGGACCAAGAAAAGGCTGCGCTTATCACCTCAGAAGGTATCTATGAAACCACTCAAATGCCCCAAGGGCTCTTTAATGCCCCGGCTACATTCCAACAAGCTATGGACTCTATTCTGCAAGTTCTGAAGCTCTCCTGTGTCCTTGTATATCTTGATGATATCACTGTGTTCAGTTTCACCTTTACCAACCATTTGGGTCACCTCAAGGCTGTATTTATCAAGATTTGAGAAGCAGGCCTAAAGCTTAAATCCTCCAAGTGTTCCTTCTTTAAAGAGTGACTCAAATTCTTAGGCCATGAGGTCACCCAAACTGGGATACACCCCATAAATAATAAGGTGGAAGCCATTGACAAGATGCTGACCCCCACAAATCTAAGCAAGGTACAAGTATTTCTTAGCATGATGGGATATTATTGACAATTTATCCCTGAATTTGCTGAACTGATTGAACCTCTTGTCCAACTCCTCTGGAATGTACACTTTGAATGTATTGATAGTCAACAACAATCCTTTGAGGCGCTGAAGGCCAAGCTCAAAGAGGCTCTCATCCTGGTCTACCCTGATTATTATAAGGAGTTCATCTTGTACACTGATTCCAGTAGAGTAACTGTGGGTGCCATCTTAGCCCAGCTTGACAATGAGGGTGTAGATTGACCTGTGGTCTATTATTTGCAAGTCCTTAATAAGCACAAGAAGAACTATAGTGTCACCAAAAAGAAATGTCTGGCAGTTTTACATGCAGTGAAACAGTTCCAAAATTAAATTTATGAGACCCACTTTACGGTGATCACAGATAATTCATCCCTTAGATGGCTGCAGCAATTAAAGGAGCCTGAAGTTCAATTAGCATGTTGGGCTCTGTGCTTTCAAGGATACAATTTCACTGTGGTACATTGCCCTGGTGCGCAACATTAGAACACTGATAGATTGTCAAGAATGCCTATACTAGCCATCCATCCTGCAGACGCTGATCAATTATACAAACTAATAGGGTACCCTGACTCCTGGACCACTGAGCCAGAAAACATTTGGTTGGCTCTACAGACCCTATCAAAAGACACTGTGATTTGAGATAGACAGCTCTTCAAAAAAGTCAAAAATGCCTATCTACCCTATGTTTGCCCTAGTATGAAAAATATCCATTATCCTCCAAGACCACATTGATACTGGACATTGGGGTATAGCAAAAACTTATGACTAGTTGTACAAGAACTTCTATTGGGAAAACATGAACCTCTTAATTCCTGACGTCCTTGCCTCCTGTCATTTGTGCCAGCTCCAACAACCTCGCCCTTCCCAACACCAATTCAAACTCATCCCTCCTAAACATGCCTTCCATACTGTGAGTATTGATGCTGTTGGGCCTCTCCCTTGGTCTAGGTCTGGGTGTTGATTTATCTTAGTTGCCATAGACCATTTTAGCAAATGGTTCAAAGCCAGGGCTACCAGAGATATAACTGCCAAGACCACTGCTAATTTCTTGCTGCAAGACATCTTCTACCGACATGGCTGCCCCCAAGTCCTACTTTCTGACAATGGCACTAACTTTAATGCTCGCCTCATCACTTCCATTGTAGAGGCTATGGGTACCCATTAATCTTTCTCTGTGCTGTATAGCCCATTGACTAATGGAACTGTTGAACAAGCAAATTTCTCCCTGGTGTCCATAATGCGGGAGCTCATCCTCTCTGATGCCGCCAATTGGTATATGTTCCTCACTGCTACCTCTTTGCTTATCAACTCAGTAGGCACTGAGTGACTGGTTAATCCCCTTTTACCATGATGCATGGGAGTGAAGCCATAATTCCCTTAATTTTGGGACCCCCTTTGATTGAAGTTGATGTGTCTGCCAATCCTGAAGCCCATTTCAAAGACTTGACTAATTGTATCATTGACATTCAGGCAACGGAATACTCAACTGCCTATAAGGTCAAGACCTTAGAGCTCTTGCCTTCCAATGCTTCTAGAGCCCCCCTCCCTGAGTATCAAGTAGACAACCTAGTCCTCTACTATCAAAACTGTACTGGGGGCAGAGCCCATAAGCTAGACTCCCTCTGGGTTAGACCTTGTGAAGTCACCTTCAAGAAGGGTGTTGAGTATACCGTGAAGCTGCTGTCATCTGGCTGTCCTTTTGCCCAAGTTCATTCCAAATTCCTCCGCAAATATCAACTCCCTGTGTCCAATATTGAGGAGGGAGATGTCGGAAATTGTGCCATTAATGCTATTTTGATATGACCTTCAAATAGTGATATGTGCAAAGATTTGGTTGGTTTTGCTTTCAACTTTGGATATTCCTTGCCTTCCATAAATGGGTTGGCGCCAATTTCCACCCATTCTGGATTGCCATACCAGCCTGCGACTGATCCTGGTATGATTTCAACCCAATGTGACCCCCTCTGCCACTCTGTCTACCTAATGAGTGATCATTGACCCTTGTCTACTATTTAAGTAGAATTATTTCTCCTAATAAAGACAAGTTTATCCACATTTGTGTTGGCTTTAATATTCTTCAAGCCATTTCCTTTCCTTTTTGCCAAAAGGAATTTCTCATCTTGTATTCCATGAAATTAGATATGTGTCCTTAATTTTGCCCTGAAGGCTAACCCAAGGCTAGCTTTGAACCTCAAATATTTTGTTATAAAGATTTCCCGCCGTGTCCTCCTAGATGTTGTCCCCAGGAGCCAAACACAATAGGGTGGCTCAAGTGAGTTGTCAAGAAAGGGACGCTCTCTGGGCCAGATTATTTTTTAATTTTCTACAGGTTGGTGTCCCTACCCTCCTAGATGAGACCGTGGCTAAATCTATGGCCACAGTGATTTTTTCTCCCTGTCATGGCCCAGAATGCCCAAGACAACCAGCTAGCATACCTAGCCACAGCACAACAAACCATGTGGAAACAATTACCAATTGCCTTTCTTTAGAAAACCCCCCTTTTTTGACCATGAGTGGCCAGGGTTTGCAAGGTCCACATGCCACAACCCCCTGAGATCAACATTAGATACAAAATTGGGTCTCCCTAATACTGGGAAATGGTAAATCATACAAACAATTGTGTGACTGTACAACAGTCACTGTTGAGTATTTAGCTGAATAAATGCTCAAAAATATAAAGTTGTTTCTGTTTTTGTTGTTTATTACAGGTAGATAGGTTGGTTTGGAAGTCTTAAGGCAAAGATTTCTTAAAACTGGATATATATGTTCAATAAAAGAACAGAAGGCAAGATTGGCCGAGTCAATATGGGAGACTGGCGTCTCAAAAACAATTTAATTAATTGGGGAGATTAATTAATAGTTAGATGGGAATATAATTAATGAGTATTTAATTATATCAGTTAACTGCCTTGACTGTGTCAAGAAGTTTGGTTAAGGTTAACCATAGAAACCCCCCCCCCCCCCCAAATTTTAGGCTAAAAGCGCCAGGTGGTGCCTGGTTCAAGTTTCAAAGCATTTTAATGCGGTTTAAGGCAAAAACCCATTAAATGAAAATATAACTAAATTAAAGCAAGGATGTCCAGTAATTTAGGTTTGATCAGCTGGTTCCCAGTTGGAACATTGATATCTGAGTTTTGGGATGTGTAATCCACAGGGTTTAGGCGCCAGGAGCTGGGGAAGCTTCATGCTGAATTGGTACATTGAGATGAATGGCATCAGGTGACTCCTTCTCATTGTAGGTTGATTCTCATAGGTTGAGAATTATTGGTGATCTTTTAGGTAAAGATCTAGGTTTGGATGACTCTAATGTCATAGATCATGTGATACAAATCATAGGTTGATTCAGGAACCGGAGGGGTTTTCAGCTGTATATGCCCCAAATGATATATAAGCAAAAACAGTTAAACATTAATAAAAGATATTCACATTGTTGGTTTTGACGCTTTCCCCTCAATTACCTTTTCAATTGTTATGTCTTATTTGTTAAATTTTGAAAGGGCCAAATTTGGAATACTTCACGTGGAAACCGCTGCTGCCAGGAAAGAGGTCCCTACAAGTTTGTTAGAAGAAGTTTGGGCAAGCTTGGAGGTCACCAAGACTGTACCTGAGGAGTCTTTGGTGGAATTAAAAGCTGTGTTTGAAGAGCTGTATTCTGATTACTTTGCAAAAGAAGGGACTCCCACCCAAGGAAACCAAATCTATGTGTGTGATTCTTGGAACCTGTTGGTATGATGGGACAAAATCTTACAACAAGTGAAAGCAGTGGCAAACTGTGAAATTGAGGCTTTAAGAGCAAGGGAGGAAAAGAGTGTTGAGATCATGGCTTGTTGGCGGGATGACAACAAAGTGTTGTCCCATAAAATTGCCTCCCTGGAGGCAAAGCTCCTCAAAGCTTTGTCACATGAAGGTAATGGCAATAAGAGTCAAGGGCAGGATAATGTTAAGCTGGAATGGTTGGACCTGGATCTGTCACAGAGCCCAACGTGGGGGCAGAAAACCCCCATGGTGAAAGGAGTCCAGTCCATGCTTGCTAAAATGTCACCGTTTTCTGGAAATCCAAAGGAAGGAATTGCTTTCCTGGAGGGTTTCCTTATCCAAGCCTCTGGTTTGGAGCATGATGAGAAACATTATTGGTTGGAAGTCCTTGCAGGTCCTGCCTGCTTCAAGTGGTTCAAAAGACGTAAAGGTGACAATTGGACCACATTGTTGGAGGAATTTTGAGCCAGCTACACGGTAACCCTCAGACCTGGTGATGCCCTGCAGAAAGCCTGAGATGTTACCCAAGCTGGCCATGAAATAGTGTCAATTTATATTTCCATAATGGAGAATTTTCTAGCTTTTTTTGACGTGGAACACAATCAGGATCTGATGGAAGATGCTTTCTTCACTGAAATGTGGCCTGGGTTGAGAACTCAGGCTTCTATGCTACGTCGTGAGAAGTTTTCATGGTCAAAACTTGTTCAAAAGGTTATTCAGATAGAGTGGTATCTTGGTGGTCCCCCACACAGTGCTCCTTGCCTGAGAGTAGGAGCTCATATGGCTGCAGGGGAAGAATCTTCTGAGAGAACAAGACGTCCAAGAAGTCTCTCTGATAAGGATTGCATGTCTAGATTTAAGCGGGCATTTAAGTTCCCCATGGCCAAGGGATGCTGGATCTGCGGGAAGGATGGCCATTTTGCTGGGAAGTGTCCCAATTGTGCGGAATTTGACAAGGAACATCCCAACCTTATATTTAAGGATTTGGGAAAAGAAAGGCGGGCTTAGGTGTCTCCCAACCTGAGCTCAGTGATTCAGAGAATAATGGGAGAATGAGACTTCAATCTGGAAAGGCTTTGAATGAGTATGGGAAAAGAGCCAGTAAACCAGTGGAGCCACCTGTACAAGAAATTGATGTCTCTTGTCCAACTCTGCCTGAGGGAAGTCCAGATGCCTCTTCAGATGAGTGAATATTGGATGTGCGCTTGGGTATGAAGGAAGACAGGGAGATTACGTGGCAGCCTGTGTGGGTTCAGTTAAGCATGGATTGGCTCAAAGAAGTGAAATGGCGTAAGAAAGTGGCCCAAAGCATGCCAGCATTGTTGATTGCAAAACCTTTTGTGTGGGCGTTACAAGGGGTTATCCTCCTGGATATTTTGCTTGATGGTATTTCTGCGAAGGCAGTATACAATCCAGGGTGTGCTGGAGTAGCGGTATCAAAGAATTTTGTCCAAAAACATGGGATGGAACCATCAAGATTGGTTGCCCTGACTTTATCTTCTGCAGATGGGGTTACAACTATTGAATGAGATGTGTTTGATGAGGTGGTAATAAAATGGAAAAATACCATGGTCAAGACTTCTGCCATAGTTTTACCAGGAGCAGGATTTGATGTTCCGCTTGGTATGACTTGGATTGTTGAGGCCAAGGTGAGCCTGAACACTGTTAAGAATGTTTTGGTCCATGAAGGAGTTGAATACGCTTATCAACAACTGAAAATTCCTCCAGCACCAGAAGATGTTCAGTCAGTGGTCATCTATGCTGAGGAACATTGTTCCATTCCACCAAAGGGGATTGCTTGGTTGAAACTGGTAGCTTTCAATTGTGGAGCGCAGGGAGGACAAGTCATCCCAGAATTGCCCTGTCATATATCCTCAAATGTGACAATATTTGAGAATGGATTAAATGACAAACTCCTCAAGTCCTGGGAGTTTTTTAACACTTGTGCGGTTCCTGTGGACATTCATCAAGGTCAGCATATTGGAGTTTGGATGCCCATAGTTGGAGAAGTCACAACAAATAAATCTACTGTCTCTTATGTTTGTGTGCCCTTCAACAATTTAACCCGTATACTATGTCCAAGTGAAGCACCAGGTACCCCATTGTATACTCTGGTGTGGAAATGTAGTAGTTGTTTCTCATTGGAAAAATATGATGTGGGAAGAACTGATCCACCCTATATCATAAAGACGTTGACTGTGAAGCCATACAAAGGGTATGTACCCCGTTGTAGTCCTGCTGTGTTTGCTGCAATTAGAGAAGAGGAGGAGAAAATGCAAAGAGTTGACCTGATTGAGGAAAGCATCAGTCCTTATTCTGCTCTGATGGTTTGTGTTCCAAAGCCAGATGGGAAAATATGTGTTTGTATTGTTTTCAAATGTTGAATAAGGATATTATAAATGGTGCCTACCCAATGGATCAAATTGAGGATCATCTGGATGCCATGGATGGATCTTCCTGGTTCACCACTTTGGATCTGACTAAGGGCTATCACCAACTGTTGATTGATGAGAAGTCTAAGGAGGTCACAGTGTTCTCTACACCCAACGGTCTGTATCAATGAAAAGTTTTGCCATTGGGAATGAAGACAGCAGGTGGTGTGTTTCAGCGTGTAATGGACCAGATTATGACAGGATTGCAGCCTAGATGTGTCTTGGTATATATAGACAATATTACTGTATATAGCCCTTCTTGGGAACAACATCTAGAGGATCTTGATGAAGTATTCCACCAAATTGAGAGAGCAAAGTTGAAGATTAGTGTATCTAAGACTAAGCTTGCCTGTCAAGAGGTCAAGGTGTTGGGGCATATTGTGAATTCTCAAGGGATTAAGCCAAGTCTTGAGAGAGTTATTCCATTGTTAAATATGAGTTTGCTACAGTCGGTTCAAGAGTTGTGGGGTTTTATGGGATTGGTGAATTTCTATCTGAGATTCATACCTAATTGTTCTGCCCTTGGAGAGCCATTGTTTGCATTGACAAGGAAGAATGCCCAATTTGTTTGGGGACAGGAGCAAGAGTCAAGTTTCTTAGAAGTGAAGAAGAATCTCTCTTAAGCCCCCATACTAAGATTCCCTGATTAGTCAAAGTTGTTCTATATTGAGACAGATGCGAGCTCAGCTGGCCTTGGTGCTGTTCTTACTCAAGAAGGAGAATCAAGGTTGTCTCAACATCCTGTTGTGTATGGTTCTAAAACATTGGGGACCACACAAAGGAAATCTTCTGCTAATGAACATGAAGGATTGGCAATAGTATGGGCAGTGGAGCATTTTAGGATGTATATCCTGGGGATGCCGTTCATTATTGTCACTGATCACGCAGCATTGAGAGCGCTTTGGACTAAGGAAGACTTACAAGGCTGTATGCAATTGTATGAAGAAAAGCTCTCTGGATATGATTATTATATCATCTAACGCCCAGGATTGGAAAGCCAGATTCCTGAATTATTATCCCGAGCACTGTTGGCCTGTGGAGAAGTGGAGACGCAAGAAGCACGGGAAGCTTTATTGAGGAATAGGATTTATGTGGTAAAATCCAAACATCTTCAAGTGGTCAGGGATCTTCATATTCAATGGGGAGGTCACCTCAGATATGAGAAGCTCTGGCAAGCAGTAAAAGCTTGGTACTGGTGGTCAGAGATGAGAGCAACGGTCCTCCAGATTTTGCAAGAATGCAAAATTTGTTCCAAATTCTCAGCAGCAAAATCTAAGGTGCAGCTCAAGTCAATGATGTCACATTATCTGTTTGAGTTAGTCTCAATGGATACATATCATATTATGTTACCAAGTGGTTGGAAAGAATACTTTGTAGTTACTGTTGATTCTTTTACCAAATGGGTAGAGGTTCAAGCACTGGCCAAAGAAACAAGCGCTGCACTTGCTAGGTTTCTCTGGGAAGAGATAATAGTACAGCATGGTTGTCCTGAGAAGGTTCTTGTTGATAATGGACCACCATATGTAGGGTCAGCTTTGACCAAGGAATGTTTGAAATGGGGCATTTCTAAGTTAACATCAGCCCCCTATCATCCCAAGACCAATGGGTTAGCTGAAAGAACCATTGGAACCTTAAAGCGCATCATGGAGAAATTGGCTGATGGGACCACAACCCATTGGAAGGACCACTTAGTAATGAGTGTCATGGCATACTGTACAATGCCCCATTATTCTACTGGTTTTTCTCCGTTTTGGATGTTATATGGTTGGGAGACTACAACCAGAACTGAGGTGGGCCAATGGGAGCTTGTGGAAAAGAATTCCTATGAAGATGTTGTAGAGGAACATGCAGTTGAGATGCAGAAGTTGTTTGCCAAAGCAAGGATTAAGGGGAAACAGGTTCAAGAGAGATGTGCCACCAAGTGGAACTCAAAGCCTGGAGTACTTCCCTGTGACCATTTCCAAGTTGGAGATTTGGTATGGTTTGATCAAAGGCGCCAATAAAACCACCCAAGAAGAGGTCTTCAGCAATGGTTAGGGCCTATGAAGATTATTTTGATTATTCCAGGGCCAAACTATCTAATTTGAGGGGTTGGAGTTGCCCTAGGAGAAGAATGGTCCCGTGTTCATCCTTGATTCCTTAAGCTGTTCCATGGGGAATTGGAGATAATAAAGGTACAGGAAGATGAGACCAATTCCCCTGAAGAGAAGAAAGGGGCCTTGTGACCGTACAACAGTCACTGTTGAGTATTTAGCTGAATAAATGCTCCAAAAAATAAAGTTGTTTCAGTTTTTGTTGTTTATTGCAGGTAGATAGGTTGGATTGGAAGTTTTAAGGCAAAGATTCCTGAAAACTGGATATCTATGTTCAATAAAAGAACAGAAGGCAAGATTGGCCGAGTCAATCTGGGAAACTGGGCGTCTCAAAAACAATTTAATTAATTGGGGAGATTAATTAATAGTTATATGGGAATATAATTAATGAGTATTTAATTATATTGGTTAATTGTCTTGACTGTGTCAAGAAGTTTGGTTAAGGTTAACCATAGAAACCCCCCCCCCCCCCAAATTTTAGGCTAAAAGCGCCAGGTGGTGCCTGGTTCAAGTTTCAAAGCATTTTAATGCGGTTTAAGGCAAAAACCCATTAAATGAAAAGATAACTAAATTAAAGCAAGGATGTCCAGTAATTTAGGTTTGATCAGCTGGTTCCCAGTTGGAACATTGATATCTGAGTTTTGGGATGTGTAATCCACAGGGTTTAGGCGCCAGGAGCTGGGGAAGCTTCATGCTGAATTGGTACATTGAGATGAATGGCATCAGGTGACTCCTTCTCATTGTAGGTTGATTCTCATAGGTTGAGAATTATTGGTGATCTTTTAGGTAAAGATCTAGGTTTGGATGACTCTAATGTCATAGATCATGTGATACAAATCATAGGTTGATTCAGGAACCGGAGGGGTTTTCAGCTGTATATGCCCCAAATGATATATAAGCAAAAACAGTTAAACATTAATAAAAGATATTCACATTGTTGGTTTTGACGCTTTCCCCTCAATTACCTTTTCAATTGTTATGTCTTATTTGTTAAATTTTGAAAGGGCCAAATTTGGAATACTTCACGTGGAAACCGCTGCTGCCAGGAAAGAGGTCCCTACAAGTTTGTTAGAAGAAGTTTGGGCAAGCTTGGAGGTCACCAAGACTGTACCTGAGGAGTCTTTGGTGGAATTAAAAGCTGTGTTTGAAGAGCTGTATTCTGATTACTTTGCAAAAGAAGGGACTCCCACCCAAGGAAACCAAATCTATGTGTGTGATTCTTGGAACCTGTTGGTATGATGGGACAAAATCTTACAACAAGTGAAAGCAGTGGCAAACTGTGAAATTGAGGCTTTAAGAGCAAGGGAGGAAAAGAGTGTTGAGATCATGGCTTGTTGGCGGGATGACAACAAAGTGTTGTCCCATAAAATTGCCTCCCTGGAGGCAAAGCTCCTCAAAGCTTTGTCACAGGAAGGTAATGGCAATAAGAGTCAAGGGCAGGATAATGTTAAGCTGGAATGATTGGACCTGGATCCGTCACAAATTGCTCAACCAATCATTCAGGTAAATGATTCCTTGCCAGTCCTATTAATAACTGTGGCACCTTGGCAGGCAGCAGCCAAACCCATCATCATGAAGAAGCTCCAATGTGCACCCATTCCTAGGCTCCAACACACAGGTTTCCAAACAAATTGTTAATTTCATTGAAGATAATGTCACCAGACTGTTGCAAATGAACCAATTATAGTTTGGTGTTTAGATTGGGGAAGACAACAGTCCAAATAGAAAGGACAAGAATAGGAACAAAATGGTGTTTATTGGAGAATACTGTAATTAATATACCATAGTGGGAAGCCATCAGCCCACCAGGGATGGCACAGTGGCAGGTTTGGTGTAAGGTTTGAGCTGAGAATAACCTGAGAAATAAATCAGTGTGGTGAATTGGCAGCGCTCCTAATTAGGAGATAGTGCCCGCAATTCAATACTGCGCCCAGATTGGTCCATACCGTTTGTCATGCCATGGGGCAACTCATTGAGAACCCCCTGAGTATCATGAGATACGTTATCAGGCAGGAGTAAGCTCATTCCAACACAGGCAATAAGTCTCCACAGGTGAACCAACTTAGATGTGACCCCCATCAGTGACCTACACTTTAGGTCATCAGAAGCAAGAATTTCTCATGCTTTACAACTGTTTTTACTCACCCAATGGTTAGCTTGAGCTTTCAGGCACAAATGTTGCAACTTCACTTCCCAGAAACTTCCAAATCATCAAGTTCTGCAGATGTTTCTCTGGAAAGCCACCCTAATGACAGTTCTGAGCTATCTATGCTTGCCTGGCAACTTTAAGGCCTCCTCAAGGCTACGCTAAGGTCATATAAAGAGATATGTTACCCACCTCCTAGGTAAAGTTACCCAGCTGTACTCACCCCAGTTGGGATAAGAATTTTAGTGCTACCTCACCACATCTATCCCAGGGTACAAAACTTCTCTATCCTTCTGAAGCACTAGCAAGGGGCTACCTTACTAACACCCAAAGGCAAAAACCAGACCCTAACCACCTCAGTTGAGCAAAACCCCAGCTACCAGAGCTGGCCAAACAGACAAACCCATAAATATTTACCTCCCCCAGGCAACCATTCTCTACAGCCAACATCAGCTCACACCTGCAAAACAGCTTTATATGTGGGTTGTCACAGACCTGGATCCCAGAAGAAATTAGCCAGGCAGCACCCGGGGAACCTTTATTGATGGAGCTGCGGGGACATTTAATCTAATGCCGCTGGTGAAGCCTTCAAAATGGAGGACCGTGGTTATTTGCCACCCACTTCACACTGCAAACCTGGTGTGATGTCTTGGCAAGAGCAGAGCTACCAGGCTTTTAACCTTTCAAGCAGGAAAGGCAGGCAGCGGCAGCCAGGATGCAGGCCCTACCTGGAAGAATTTGGCTAGAAGCTGCAGGACCCAAGGTTGTTGGTATGCTGGGGTAAAAAGGCAGCTGTTGAGACAAGGCTGGGAAGGAGCAAACTGTTATTGGAGGGGTGTAAAGGTTAACCCAAGGTACGCCACCAGCACAATAGATATAGCTAATAGGTAGATATAGCAAAACTGCAACACTAAAGATTGACCATCTTAGGAATGATATATTCAAGCAAATAGTGAAACTATACTGCAGTGTTGTAACTGTGCTGTTTTAGCAGAGTTACAAGGGGGAAATATTTAGAGACTAGATAATAATCTTTATTGAAATTTAGTGATTATATAGTGATAGTGAATCCATAGATAGTAGGAACAGAATTGCTGGTCACACAGTTGGATGGTAAAGGGGGTGGCTTGATTCTGATAATGAGTCAAGCGCTAAAACAAGGCATCCACTGTATAGGATCCTTATCTGTTCATCTTGTTGGATTTGGCAATACAAGTTGACTTCCTAGTCTGGCTTTGAGTAACCGGGTAATCAGATTGCGGGTCACAAACCCGCTTGGTTGGAACCTTGCTGGCAGGTCAAGCCTGCGGTTTTGACACCCCCCTGGCTGAGAGTCAGCCTCCTCTGGAGGCAGGTTGTCAGGGAGGTTTTCAGGAGCCCAGGCGCCATATTGGAATAGTTGCTGTTCTGTGGCTGATAGGGCAGTTTCTTGTTGTTTCTGTCTCGCTTTACAGGGTCGCAGGCAATCATGGTGTAGGGTCTTGTCTTGCTTATGTTTGCCAAGCCCCTGCACAAGGTAAGCGTTATTGTTGTTTACCTTTAAGACACTTGCTGGCCCTACTTTCTTGGGCTGTAGTTTGCTCTTGTCCATGTTCATGACCCAGACTTTGTCTCCAACTTTGTGTCTGTTGTAGAGGGAAACAAACGTCTTTTGCAATTGTTCCTCTTTCTTTGCTGCTTGTCTACTTTTGGCTTCTGCCACATGGGGATCTGAGCGTGGGGGGACTTTACTTGGGATTTCCAGTTTGGGTCCTGTCAATGCTTGAATGATATTTGGCTGTGTGCTGTATACCAGTTCAAACGGGCTTTTTTCCGGTGGATCTGTTCACTTGGGCTCTACACATAATGAGCGCAGTTGATAGCTGCTTATGCCAATCTTTGGGTTTGCCAGCGGTGAGTTTGGCTAAGGCTTGCACGAGGCTATCATTAAGTCTCTCTACACGCCCATTGACTTGTGGGTGATATGGCGTAGTTACAGTGTGTTTGATCCCATTTTTGTGATGTATACATTGGTGTTCTTGGAGGTTAATTCTTTCCCTCCATTGGTTATCAGGAGTTCTGGTTTTCAGAAATTGCTGATTATCTCCTTGCCAATGAATTGTTGTACGCTGTTGCCTGTGTGGGACTTCACTGCTTGAGCTACTGGCCAACGTGTTGCAAAGTCAATGGTGGTGATGATGTAGTCCTTACCATTGTGTTTTCCTGGCATGGGACCAACAATGTCAAGGACCCATACTTTGAAAGGTAGCTGGGTGCGGATGGGAAGTACCAACTTTGGCGGGGTCTTGCTCCTGGTAAACTTTTTTCATACTTCACATTGCTCCAGTACTTCTTGAACATTGCGATGTAAGGTTGGCCACCAGGCCTTATTCTTAAGGAACTCATATAGGTTTTGGCTCTTGGTATGTCCAAGGTCTTGGTGGTAATGTAAAATGGTGTCCACTCATTGATGCATGGGGATGTAGGGAATGGTCGTACCATCAGACATTTTTCTGTGTAGGGTCCCGTACACATCAGCAAACAGGTGTTTGTTCTTGATGACTGTTTCCTTTGTTATGTTGGTTGTGCCAGGGGGGGAAACCTTTGTCTTTTGTTTGTAACACTAAGAGAGGCCAGTCAGGGTTGAGCCCATTTTCTCCTCTTGAGGCACAGACATACAGGAGGGAAAGGGCATCTGCCATAGCAAGCTTGGCCCCAGGTTTGTACTGGATGAGCATGTTGAATCTTTCAAGCAGTTCCATCCATCTGTCTTGTCTGCAGGATAGATTTGCTTGAGTCTTGAAGTAGATGAGTGACTTGTGATCAGTCAAGGCAGTGAATTACTCTTGTTGCTCTAAGTAGCAACGCCATTTAACTAGGCAGTGTACAATTGCCAACAGTTTCTTGTCATGTATCAGGTAGCAGCATTTGCTGTCTGTCAGCTTGCGTGACTCATAGGCCACGGGGAGGAAATCACCAGCGTCATTCTTAATTTGAAGTACTCTGCCAATGGACGCATCAGAGGCATCTGTTTCCATTTGATACTCTCCCTTGCGCTTGGGGCATTGCAGGATGGGTGCTGTGGTGATTTTCTCTTTTAGACATCGGAAACAAAGGTCACGCTGGGGGGTCCACACAAATTTGGATTTGGCACCAGTTATGGCGGACAGTAATGCAGTTGGGACGCCACAGTTGGGTATGAATTGTTGTACATAAGCGACCATCCCTAGGAAGGTGCGGAGTTCCGACTTGTCTTTGAGTGGCGGCATCTTGCAGATGGCCTGGATCTTTTGGTTGTCGGGTTTAATGCCGTCTTTTGAAACTATGTGTCCCAAGAAGGGTAGTTGTTTGCGGAAGAACTGGCCTTTGGAGGGTTTGGCTAGTAATTTGTGTTGTGCCAGGGTGGCAAACACTGCCTCCAGATCCGGGTGGTGTTGTTCCACTGTTGGGCTGTACATGATGATGTTGTCTAGGTAAACCAGGGCACACTTGCCAATGTGGGGAGCAAACACCTCGTTCATGAAGGTCACAAAGGTTGATGGAGCATTGGTCATGCCAAAATTAAGCACCACACACTTGTATGAGCCGTAATTGGTACAGAAGGCTGTTTTGGGAATGTCCTCTTCTTTGATGCAAATCTGGTTATAGCCTGCCGTAAGGTCAATCTTGGAGAAGACTGTGGCGCCACCAAGGGCATCAAAAAGGTCGTCAATAAGTGGCAGTGGGTAACAATTCTTAATGGTGACTTTGTTTAGGGCGCGGTAGTCTGTGACCAGACGTAAGGTACCGTCCTTTTTAGCCACAAAGAATACGGCAGCCCTAAAGGGAGACTGTGAGGGGCGGATAAGCCCTTTTTCTAGTGCCTCCTTGAGATAAGCACGCAGGGTGTTGTCCTCATTGGGCGTGAGGCGGTAAATGGGCCGTGCCTTAGGTACCGCTCCCTTGAGCTGGATGGAGTGCTGGATGTGTTTCTTAGGTGGCAACCCAGGAAGAGCTTCCTTGAAGATTTCAGGATGTTGCACTACAATTTCACAATCCTGTGGTGTGGTGGTGTCCTGGTGATCCTTGAAATGGATAATATTGTATTGACAAGAGTCCCAGCCAATCTTCTTGAGATTTTCCTGCTCGTCCAAGGTCTCGGTGATACGTACAAAAACATGGTCGCGCAGAAGCTGATCCACAGAGTCGGGGTAGATTTGGTGGTTGACTCCTTCACGTTTGATGGTCAGTACCGAGGTTATCCAGTCCATGTGAGGATTATTTTTTGTAACCAGTTGAGTCCCAGTAGAATGTCAAACTTGGGAAAGTTGATGACAGGACCTTTAATGGTGGAATGTAGGCTTTCTAGCATAACAGAGAAGGGGGCAGTTTCCTGTGTCACAGCAATGTGATGTTCATCAGCTAAAACCATGTTCTTAATCCGCAAAGGATTAGTGGATAGCTTGAACTTGTTGACAAAGCTACTGTTGACCAGGGTTTGGTCTGCGCCCAAATCCAGGAGAGCGGAGCCTGTGTAACTGCAAAAGCGGAAAGGATAGGACATCAATTTATTTGGGTGTCTGGTGATGGTGTATAGTACCGGGTCCTCTGAGGGTACTTGAATCATTGGACACGGATCCACGTCCTCTGGGCAATACTCATCATTGGGCAAGTTGGGGATAGTCTAGGGAGAGCTTGGCTCGCTTAGTGCTCTCCCCGGGCTTTTCCCTCATCTTGATTGTCCTGGGTGGTAGTGGTGCAGAAATGGGCTCTGTTTGACTGGCCATTGTTTCCGCTTCCATGTCCATTGGAGCCGTTAGGCTTGTGAGCTGCACTACCATTGCTGTTCCTGGGAGGTGGTCTGTTGGTGCGCCCCATGGTGTGTGAGTCTTTGGGCCTCTCTCTTTCCCCTGCTTGTGCCTTGTGGAGGGTGTTGGAAGTTTGTTCTGCTTTCTCTGCTTCACAGTACAGGCTTTGCAGGTTAGTTACTTGGTCCAGGTTCACATGTCTCATTATGTGTGACTTGAGAGCGTCGTAGTACATGAAGTGCGTGGCTGGGTTGTCAAAAACCATATCTGAGGGGGCGCACAGACAAAGTTCCTTATAGGCGCGGGTGAGCTCTTTTACAGTCCCAGTCTGGGTCAAGTTCTTTACTTGGCGGATGATCATGAGTGCAGTATTCTTCAGCACAAATCTTGCCAAGAAGTCCTGCTTGAAGGTGTCCCAGTTCTTTTTGGTGTGTTCCTCATGCCACTTGTTGCACCAGGTGCCAGCGTCGTGTGTCAGTCAAATAGAGATTTCTGCAATCCAAAATCTCTGTGGGCATTCCATTTGAGTTAGCTTGCTTTGGGCAGATTGGATCCATGCTGCAGCATTGTCATTGTTGGCTCCTGCAAAGGGTTCCAAGGCGGCGCTTCAAAGTCTTTGAGACATGTAGGCTGGCATGGTGTTTTTGTCAGTTGGTCACGGCATGGCGGAGGGAGCCTGAAAGAACCCTTGGGCGGACATGGCGTTGAAGGCGGGTAGTGGGATCACCGTATTCTGGTACAAGATGAAGCCTTCGGGTATTGCGGTACCAGGAGTGTACGGGGTCTAGTAAGGCAGGAGGCCAGACATGGTTCTGTCAAAGATTTGTTGGCTGTGGCGTGTGCGGGCAACAGGCGGAATTTTTCAAGATAAGGTAGGATGGGAAACCTACCTGTGCTACAATGTTGTAACTGTGCTGTTTTAGCAGAGTTACAAGGGGAAAATATTTAGAGACTAGATAATAATCTTTATTGAAAGATAGTGATTACATAGTGATAGTGAATCCATGGATAGTAGGAACAGAATTGCTGGTCACACAGTTGGATGGTAAAGGGGGTGGCTTGATCCTGATAATGAGTCAAGCGCTAAAACAAGGCATTCACTGTATAGGATCCTTATCTGTTCATATTGTTAGATTTGGCAATACGAGTTGACTTCCTAGTCTGGCTTCAAGTAATCAGATAACCGGATTGCGGGTCACAAACCCGCTTGGTTGGAACCTTGCTGGCAGGTTGAGCCTGCGGTTCCGACAGCAGCAACAAAGAAAAGTAAGCCCGGGAGGAAGTTTTCAATAAAGTTGAAATGGTCTTAAATAGCAGAGCAGATAGCAAAGGGTTACTTCCACCCCAGGGATAGATATTAAGCAAGCTCCGATCATACCCAGCAAAATGTATAGGTTGAAGGGATGATCTTTTGGCCACACCGTCTCATTATCAATCTGAATCCTACAAGCCATACAATTAGTAGTGTGATATAGTTAAACGTCCCAAAAGAGTGGCAAGATTATTTTGGTGGACTTAAAAGTACAAAAGCTTCTTGTAATCAGGCAAAAAAGCTCACCAATCCCGTATTAGGGAGTGTAGATTTAGTGCGATAGATTACAAAGGAGTAAAAATAACCCAGATTCACAGGGCATTAGAACACCAGAGGGAAGATAGCTTTAAATAAAGTTACAGCAAGCATAAATTCAGGTGAGAACTCTGGTGTAAGAGGGCAACTGATTGGACTATTTCTAAGCTTGACTTTAGATCCAAGGTAGAATGGTATTATTACTCAGCCAACAAATCTATTGTGAATAGCAAGTGGGGAATAAGACTAACCAGCAAAACTGATGGTAGTGAGAACCCATTAATAAAAATAGAAGTAAAGGGGAAATATGCCCAACCAGAAGCATGGGCAGATGGATGTAGTTTAAAAATGTCAAGATAAGTTGTAGCAAACAGATCCCCTGCTGCAGCCAAGCTTGAAGAAACCGAGTGCAGAGATTCTACAAATTCAAAAACACTAAAAAATGGCTGTCTGGATGCAGAGCTGTCGCTGAGAGCCACACCCAAGATAAATCAAGCATGTCGTTGGGCATGCACAGTTTTGGATAATAAAGACTTAAACCCCAAGGTGAAGCAAATATCTGCGGGCAAGATTAACATACAGCGACAAGTTATTTTGCTATACTATACAGGACAGATAGAAATTAATTTACGGCTAGGTAAGACAAGCTAGCTCTGGCTGTTATCAAGCAAGCAATGAAAGGCTAAGGTTTCCAGTTCATGGATAATATCTTTGAGAGTACACATGCTTGAGATGTATTTTTCTTGGCAAGGGATTCAATCAAGCAGCTTAAACTCAAGGGCTATGGGAATAGCCCAACTTTAAGGAAATCTGGAATGGATGCAGAACAATGTCTGAAAACGGATCAGTTTCCTTTTTTCAAACAGTATACGTCACTAATAAGAAATTCTTTAAAAAAGGCTCGGTTGCTTATGCGTGTACTCGGGGAAAGATGTGCCAAAATAACAAAGAATGTTAGTTACTTTAGCGCTGCTAACTAGATCCGAAGTTTACTTTTGATGGGTTGGAGTGACTAACCCCTTTTCACTGTTTCTGACATGATTATACTTACTACAAAGATAACTTCAGCATGGATTGAAATTTAATTTGGTTTAATCTAGGGATGGGTTTATTTCTCCGAAGTAAGATAAGCTCTGATTACAGGTTTGAAAACAAAAGTGATAAGTTACATAGATCTAGTCAAGTTCAACTGGGATTGAACTATTTCTGATGAATCTACACATGACTTTCTAAAAGGCTGAGACACTTCAATTAGTCAGCGAAAAATGATTTCGAAAGTTTTTAAAAAGCTAGTGCAAAAACAGACATAAAGTAAACATAATACGTTGGTCGATTCAGGCATAATAGCCTTTGGTGATAAACCAATAATAAAAAAGCAATGCCTGAATTCAAAATAATCTTTGGTTAAAAGAACTTCTTTTGATAAAAACTCATCTGGCCGAAGGCTAGCCTTAGCCAGAAGGACTATGACGTAATACAAGAAAGTTCTTCAAAAAATATTTTTTGTGGAATAATACCCTAAACTAAAATATCTTCATAAATAGTTTATGGCAAGTTATAGACGATAAATCAAGTAAAAACTTTTACAAAAATGAAATAAGATGAAAGAGACGCATTAAGCCTATTGATAAAAAGGTCTGTAAGACCAACGGGAATAAAGATTGATTACTTTGCAGCAGTAAAATAGTGGCGCTTGCTTTAGAGGTAATAAAAATGAAGTGTTCAAAGATTGAGTATATATTAAAACCAAGTCGGTTGATGCTAAAAATACCCGTCCCAACCGAAAAAGACGTAAGAAGAAACGGATAAGGAGTGTAAAAAGCGTCTAGCCCAAGTACTTACAGAATTAGATCTTTGGCGCTGCTGCCAAGATTTCAGGGGTAGCCTGCGACTCGTATTCCTTGAAGTTTTCGGTGAAGAGAGCGCCAAGCTTGTTGAGGGTGGAAGAGTAAGCCTCGGTGGTACCCAGCCAAGCCTTGGCGGGGTTGAGAACCTCGTCAGGGACATTCGACACCTTTTTGGGAATGTGAAAGCCAAAGACGGGATATTCTTCATACTCAGCGTTGTTGAGTTCTCCGCTGTGGATAGCGTCGATGATGGCACGAGAGTACTTCAAGGCGATACGCTTGCCTGTTCCGTAGGCGCCACCATTCCAGCCAGTGTTAACTAGCCATACGCTGCTCTTGTGCTGCTTGATCTTCTCCGCCAACATGGAAGCATATTTGACGGGGTGCCATACCAGGAATGGCTGACCAAAGCAAGCAGAGAAGGTAGCTTGAGGCTCAGTAACCCCATCTTCGGTTCCAGCAATCTTTGCAGTGTACCCTGAAATGAAGTGGTACATGGCCTGCTCACTAGTAAGCTTGGCAATAGGTGGAAGGACACCAAAGGCGTCACAGGTCAAAAGAACAATATTCTTGGGGTGACCACCAACACAGGGGAGTTTGGCATTAGGTATAAACTCGATGGGGTATGCACAACGTGTGTTCTCAGTAATGGTCTTGTTTTCGTAATCCACGACACGCATGTTGTCATAAACAACGTTCTCAAGAACAGCACCAAAACGAATAGCGTTGAAGATTTCTGGCTCCTTGTCCTGGGAAAGACCAATGCACTTGGCATAGCAGCCGCCTTCAATGTTGAAAACACCTTCGTCACTCCAGCAGTGCTCATCGTCACCAATCAGAAGACGGCGGGGATCAGCCGAGAGGGTGGTCTTACCAGTGCCAGATAGGCCGAAAAATAAAGAAGTATCGCCATTTTCGCTGCAGTTGGCAGAGGAATGCAGAGACAAAACACCCGCCTTGGGCATGAGGTAGTGCATCACGGTGAAGACGCCCTTCTTCATCTCGCCAGCATACTCGGTGCCCAAGATGACCATTTCGCGGCGCTTGAAACTGATGGCAACAGAAGTGGTCGAGGTCATACCAGTAGTATATCGATTAGCAGGGAACTGACCAGCATTGAAAATAGTAAAGTCTGGGTGACCGTAGCTTTCCAGCTCTTCGGCGGTGGGGCGAATCAACATATTGCGCATGAAGAGAGCGTGATAGGCACGGGCACAGACAACGCGAATCTTGATACGGTGCTTAGGATCCCATCCAGCGTAGCCATCAAATACATAAAGGCGAGTACGGGTGTTGAGGTAATCGACAGCACGCTCGTGGTTAATACGGAAGACTTCATCAGTCATCTTGGTATTGACAGGTCCCCACTACAAGATCAGCAAATAGATACTAAATAGCGACTTACCCAAACATCCCCAGTGGACTCTGGCTCATCAACGATACGCTTATCCCTAGGGGAGCGACCAGTCTTTGCCCCAGACTTGGTGACGATGGCACCAGTAGAGGAGAGCACGGTTCCAGGCTCGTAAGTCAAAGCGTGCTCGTACAGCTCGGCAACCGAGAGATTGCGGAAGAGCTTGGTATGATCGTAATCGATCTTGGCTTCAGCCTTGAGATCATCATAAATGTCGCCGTAAACCATGGTAGCTAATTGATATTGGAGCTGGTGGAAGTGCTGGTTGAGATTTAACTGCCCATATTTATACCACCTGGGCTGATGCCCCTGGTGAGATTCAAAGGCTCAAGTTGCCGCTGGTTATAACGAGCCCTTTGAAAACTTATTTTTAACCCATTATACTTATTTTGCTTCCGAATCCTTCCGGTGGCATCCCATTGGCACAGTATCATATCTTAAACCAATAGAACAGTAACCCTTTACAGCTGATTTACATCTCCAAACATACCAACCACTTTGAGAGATGGTTATGAAACCTAACATGTCACTAGGACGTGTGCCAATAAAAGAAACGTCAGCTTCCAACTACTAAATAATTAAAGGGCGACTTGAGTATGACAGATTATCACGCTCCATTGGTACAATAGCTTAGAACATTGGCATTTCCATGGCAATGTGGCTGAAACAGATCAAGCAATCAAATCAAGCCTTGAAGCTAGAAACGGTTTCTGGTGCCGCAGAAATCAATCCAGATAGAATCTAGTGATTATCTTGGCTTACCTAAAAATTAAATCAGATAATCTTTGATGGACATATTTTTTAAATTAAATCAATACGATCCTCCCAGCACCTGATAATACATCTTTTCAAATCCAATCGTTGGGGGTTCGATTGCAAAATCGAACTTAAGTTTCAAGTTAATGCTAATAGACACGGGTTGATTTACCAATCTAGCATTTACAGATGGAATCTCCAGCCCTGTAAATATTTGAACATCTGCAGATATTCAATAAACTTTAAAAGAAAGGCATCGCTCGGTTCCCTTTGTTTAGAACAATGGCTCCTACATCAGATAAAAATCCTTTGCTCATGATTCATCACTCGAAAATCCTTGCTCCACCCCTACATCCTTCCAGTTGTTACGGAATACAAAAGGGGTGATCCAATAAATTTCACTTTAATTAGGCGTGAGTCCAATCTTCACATGCTGCTTGAAGTACGGCTTTGATTGAGCTTTATTGAACGGGGACATTGTAAGTTCACCTCGTTTCAAGAAATAAACCATGAAATAATGTACTTATTTTCTTGATAGCTGATAAAACCTGACCAATTGTTCTCAGTTGATATAGCAACTCGATGTTGACATCCCTTCGCTAAAACTTGACCAATCATATCCCCTTGCTTTAATTCGGCCCCTCACCTTAAACTTCACGTACAGGTTTCCGATACCACCCGAAGTTGCCTATTGCCCTAATACGGCAGGATCAACTCATGAGCCTTAGGTCAGGCCAGCTTCAACGCAAGGTTCTGACAAAAGCCTTACTGTTGCTGGCTAGGTTAGGGCGATCGGTGTGAGAGCCCCTCCATTGTGGACTTTACATCAGCAGAAAGATCCGGAGAAGCAGGGGAGTTTACCCCGAGCTTTGATCATTGGTATTCTGGAACTGGGGTAATTTAACCTAAACTTCCTGCCACCACTTGAACCCCGCATCTATCCATGGGTATGCTAAGTAAACTTATACGCAGCGGACTCAGGTTGGTCTTTAAATAGAAATCATCCATTTTCAAACTTCAATAAACGTCCTTAAACCCGTCCTATTTTGATTCTTTTTTTAAAAAAAATATGAAATGTTTAATTCCACTACGTATCCACTTAACTACAATCTCCCTTTCGATACCTGAACTTATGCGTTAAGACTTGGGGGATTTTCCAACTTTAAACTTTCCATGGCCAAAATATATTACTGGATGGGAAGCAGCTAGGGGTGAGATGATAGAAAGTTGAGCAAACCATAACCAACCCAGCTTTAAAGGCAGACCCCCACCCTTTAATCAACTTACATCAAGCTTCCCAAACCCTCTTTACATCTACATATCGCAAAACTTTCATCCAATCAGATGATCGGTCGGTATACAAATTATACCCCTAACCAATTAAAGGGAGTTCGGTGGAAGCCTTTTGATTGGTCAAAGGCCGTTAAAGGGGTTCTCCATCGTACCGGTACCTGAAAGTTCTCCTACCAGTTCCGTTATACCAACTTGTTCGAAACTGGTCCGTGCTCAACCTGGGACCAAGCAACCTTTTTTCGTTACACTACAGCAACAAACCAGGTTTTGAGGCACCTGCTTGTACGTATTATTCGACAAGATCGCGTTCACTATATATGCTTTTTTTAGTAGTTTAGAACTTTGGTTTGGGGTCACCAAGAAGCTTCTTGCAACCTACTGTAGAAGTTAGGCAAACTCTTAGGTCAAAAGTGCAGGAACTGAAAGTAAGACCCCAAAATTGCAAAAACTGAACCTCCATGCAGGGTGCAAGGATCAAGAATACCAAAGGTCAAGGTGTAGAAATCAAGTTTACAGAAGTTGAAGCCAAAAAGGGGATATCCATTCATATAAAAACATAGACTATGTCGCAACATCTTTGATTACTCCCTCTCAGGAATTAACACCCCGAGTAGTTCACTGAATGAGTCACCAAATGGCTCACCAACTAATCAATTGATCAGTGGCACTCCTATCATTCAACCATCTATTACGGGGATCACACAATCCAGATCCTAAACGGAACACAACTTGAGTAAACCTCGTGACTTAAGAGGAACACTACTCAGATAAGCCTCATGACCTACATGACGTACATGGACAGTATGTGGCTTCCCATGATACTATATAATATTCTATATCCTACCCAATAAGGTATTATTCTTCTCTTAAATATTTTCCTTCATCTCGTTTATTATACTTCCTAGAAGTATAATCTTGACAGTGGTAGCACAGATAGGTTATTCATACCTACCCAACTCAAAGAAAAAAATTCCTCCTAAGAAAAAGACTCAAACAATGGTACTCCCTGGTGGTTGGAGAGACTATGAAGAAGGACAAGACATCTCAACAGGCTTTGTTATCTACGACAACGTCCTTGTATCTGTGAAACAATATAACACCCTTAAAGCCCACAGATTGTTATTCACAACAACAACCACAACAGCACCACAACAGCCTGGAATACCCAATCTTGTATTCCAGTGCCTACGCACAGCTGAAATTGGCACCTTTGCGGGACTACGTCATGAAAACGCCTCCTTTTGGATTAACAGCACTGAAAGCAAGTTGGAACAAGTAGAATACCCCCGCAGACTCTGGGTCAGTGAGGTCTCCCTCCGCGTTACGGGAACTGAATCACGCTTTGTAAGCGGGTGAATGGCCCAACACCCCAACCAGAAGGAAAACTGGGAGCTGTTCAAGGACGCCTTCCTCAAAAAGTTCTCCATGAAGGATTCTGACGTAGTGATCATGACAGAACTTTGAGCCTTCAAGATGACAGGAACAATCAAAGAATATATCACAATGTATGAAGACCTATGTGACTGTGCACCTAACTTCATCAACTTTGATGAACCTGGACCACACCTGGACTTCTACAATGGCCTCTCTATACACATTAGACGTCAGTTTGACATGACCCGCTGTAAGAACCTTGAGGATGTGTTCCCAGAGGGAGAATGTGCGGCACAGAAGTCTGATGATCTACACACAACCAACAAACACAAGGAGAGCCCCACAGCCAAGAAGGACACCCATCCCAATAAGCAGAACAACCAAGCCAACAACCCTCACTCTCAAAACAGAAATCACACGGCCCAAGCCAACCAGGCAAGCACTGAAGATACCAACAAGGAGGGAAAAGCTCAGGGGAGTGCTTAGGCAAGCCGCCCTCCCCCAACTCACAAGACTCATACAGGGACCAAGATGTGGACTCAATTACCATGATCCAAGTGCCCTCCAGTGACCCTCTACTGTTTGCTGCCCAAACTGGTTGTGAACTCCTTAACTATCCTTTCTGTTTTTGCAGATACCAGGGCACATCACTATTTGACACTGGAGCAGATCACTCCCTTGTTAACAAAAAATTTGCCAACCTTATGAAACTACCAACAGTTTGGAGCAGTGTCAGGAGAGTCATCATGACGGACAACAGAAGTACGCCAGTCACTAAAGAGACAAAACCTCTCCGCACTCAAATTGGAGATGTGCAAACAACAATCAGCGGCCCTATCATACCAATCCCTAAATACGATGTGATACTAGGCTTAGACTGGATGCAGAAAACCAAACCCCACATCAATTGGGATAGTGCCACCCTCACCATCCAGCGTGGCAAAGTACACCATCACATCTACCCAACTCACCTTGACACCCTCATGCAAGGCCACGTGTTTGTAAAGATAATGGAAACAGAAGAGGAGACAGACCCCAGCAAGATTGATTGGGATACCTGTAGATACAAAATCATTCACTTTAAGAATATGGAAGCGAGACGTGAACAAGTCTACATCTGTGATCAGCTAGTCAAAGAGTTCCCCTCTGTTTCCCAGGAATTATTACCCAGGTTATCACCCAACTGTGGCATAGAACATGGAGTTGACCTTAAAGGAAGCGTACCCAAGGCCCGCCCTATCTATCGCTTAACACCCCAAGAAGACAACGCCCTAAAGGCCTACCTTGATGACGCTCTGGACAAAGGCCTCATTAGACCCTCAAAATTGCCCTTTGGCGCCGCTGTCTTCTTTGTGGCAAAGAAAGACAGAGGACTCTGTCTGATCACTGACTACAGGGCGCCCAATGGGGTCACAATTAAGAACAGGTATCCCCTGCCCCTGATTGACGGCCTTTTTGACACCCTGGGGGGGGGGTCCCAAATCTTCACAAAGATTGATCTGACTGCAGGATACCACCGAATTTGTGTGAAACCTGAAGACATCCCAAAGATGGCGTTCAGAACCAAATACAGATCCTTTGAATGTGTTGCCCTCAACTTTGGCATGACAAACGCCCCCAGTACCTTTGTGACTTTCATGGACAAGGGTTTCAAAGAGCACATTGGGAAGCAAGCAATTATCTACCTGGATGACATAATCTTCTACAGCCCAAACATAAAACAACACTGGGAAGACATCCACCTAGCTCTCCGCACCCTCAAGGAAAATCAACTCATTGCCAAACCATCAAAATGCGGCTTCTTCTCATTGGAACTCCCCTTCCTTGACCACATTGTTAGCAAGGACGGGATCAAACCAGATCCAGAGAAAATACACACCATAACTGAAATGCCAGCCCCCAGAAACAAGAGTGAACTCCACACCTTTCTGGGCATGGTAGCCTACATCAGAAGGTTCATCCCCAACTGGGGCGCTCTGATGGCTCCCCTATCAGCCATTACAGGAAAAACAACTAAGTTTATATGGGCTCCATTATGAGACCAACATTTCCGCCAGTTAAAAGAACAAACAGTCACCGCCCCCATACTCCAGTATCCAAACTGGGAAGGGATATACGGACTAGAAACCGCCACCTCTGACTGCACTATAGGAGGAGTACTCTGCATCCAAACAGCAGAGAAAGAATTCCTCCCTGTAGCGTATGAGTCAAGAAAACTGTCCTGCGGTGAACAAAGATTCCTCATCCACGACAAAGAATTGGTGGCCATCCTACACTGCCTCCTAAAGTGGTGTTGTTACCTGGAAGGGGCCCAGACATTCAAGGTGCTCACCAATCACAAATCCCCAGTGTTCTTCAAAACACAGCAGCACCTGTCAAGAAGACAAGCCGGATGGATGAGTCTCATACAGAGATACCCCATGCAAATTGGATACAAACCAGGCAAGGAAATGCTACCACAGATGCCCTATCAAGGCTGTACAGTAAGCATGCCCTATGCACTGATGGCGACCCTGGCTGGCCCATGCTCATCATGGGGAATCCTGGGAAGGTTTTCCACCAGGCACCCCCATGGACGTACAAGAAAAGGTCCTTAAGAACAAACATCTGTTCAAAAACGTATATGGTACCCTGCATCAAATACTTCCAGGTGGTGACACTGTACCCTACGTTCCGTCAACTCAAAAGATTGACACCATCCTCAGATATCACAGAGACCTGGGACACACCTGTAGCAGGAACCTACATGATTACCTTAAAACACGCTACTGGTGGCCCAATATGCTAGATGAAATCAAGAGGTACTGGAGCAATGTGAAGTCTGTGAAAAGTACGCCCAAACCAAAGCACCACCCAAGTCAGTGGTACCTGTATCCATCACACAACTCTTCAAGGTATGGTCGTTGGATATTGTGGGACCAATGCCTGGTGAGAACAAAGGGAAAAAGTACATCATAGCAGCTATTGACTATGCAACCAGGTGGCCAGTGGCACAAGCCACAAAGGAGCACAAAGGCAACAATGTGAGACAATTTATTGGCAAAGAGATCATAGGCAAGTTCAGGAAGCCTGATATCCTAATCACAGATGGGGGCACCAAACTCAAAGCCATCAACACTAATATCTACCTTGCCAAGAACGGAATAAGACACATCACAACCAGCCCATATCATCCTCAAGAAAATTGATGGGTAGAACAACTAAACAGCTCACTTGTGGAAGCCCTCAGTAATTTATCTGCTAACAATCCAAAGGCTTGGGTTGACATGCTTCCAACAGCGCTCATAGTCTGTCAAACACGGGTCAACTGTAATACTGGCAAAAGCCCATATGAACTAGTCTATGGACAAAAGCCCGCTCTCATTAGTACAGCTGCAGGGCCCCAGTTACCTCTACCTAAGAAAGTACCAGAAGCCAATGACCCCAGCGTACAACAAGCTAGAAAGGACCAAGGGGAAATGGAGCGCAAAAGAGTTGAGAGAGAAGCAATCCCACTACAACAGGAAAGGTTCCAACCTGGAGACAAGATCTGGGTTATCAACCATGACCAGCACAAGTTTGACCCAGGATTGCGTGGACCAGGCATTGTCATGGAGGTCAAGCCCAACAACACTTACCTCATCAAAGGAATTGGGGCTCAAACCAAACTGAAACGTATGCACCACAACCGCCTCCGCCTGTGTAAAGCAAGAACAGATCAACAGAACTCCAGACTCCCTGTTCCCAACGCCAAACTGGATCAATACCAAGCATGTATCCCCAACTCTCTGAAGAAAATTCCCAAGGCTCTGCCTTCCAGCATCCCAGGGGGAGATGTTGCAACATCTTTGATTACTCCCTCTCAGGGAATTAACGTCCTGAGTAGTTCACCAAATAAATCACCAAATGGCTCACCAACTAATCAATAGATCAGTGGCACTCCTATTATTCAACCATCTATTACGGGGATCACACAATCCAGCTCCTAAGCAGAACACAACTTGAGTAAGCCTTGTGACTTAAGAAGAACATTACTCAGATAAGCCCCATGACCTACATGACATACATGGACAGTATGTGGATTCCCATGATACTATATAATATTCTATATCCTACCCAATAAAGTATCATTCTTCTCTCAAATCTTCCCCTTCATCTCGTTTATTATACTTCTGGGAAGTATAATCTTGACAGACTATAAACTTCTTATAGTTCTTATTGCACAAATAATTTATTGTTGTCTCTTTAGTCTATAGGACAAGTGGCAAAAAGTGCTTAAATTGGCCGCTAATAAAGGGAGTTATTTCTCTTTTTAAAATAAATGTACACTAAAGTTGTCACAGACATCATTTTCCTGGGTGTGGCCAGGCAAAAGCGCCACCACCCAGGGAAATCCACCCTGAAGCCTTGCCCACTTGCAGTGATCATAGTATTGAGGAGCTGAATGTACTGATACTCTGGTTGTTGCCAATACAGTTAACATACAGTCATTGCTGTCAGGAAGCCAGTTATAGGTAGAGGCATTGGGCGGCTTGGGGTGAGGTGCGGCCAAGCCGGCGGGTAAGGCCCACCATAGAATGGGTGCTAACTTGATAATATAAGATACAGGACACCCAATTAAGGACCAGGGTCCGGAGTTGGGGATCACAGAATCTAACAAACCTGTCAAAGTAATGTAGAGTACTCCAAACAGTTGGGTAGAGGTGGTCTCGGCTGCGGCAGTAGGTTCCAGCAGGTGGTCTGGTCGTGGGGTTAAGGGAGGAGTCATAGGAACAAAGTAGGCAGGCAGATAATTGTACTTGTCTTTGAACAATCTTGGTGGCCTTTCATACCACTTTCCTTTGCGTCCTATGTATTTGGTTTCTCTAGTCCTGGCCAAGGGGTCAGCAATGAGGATAGTCTCCAAGTTGTACTCTGAATAGGCTGGGTTGGGGGGTATTCAGTAAAATGCACAGGTCCAAAGGGGGCTCCTGAGGGACGGTATAATGCCTGGGGCAATTCAGCAGGTTGGTCTTGAGAGAGGGCGGCGGCCTGGCAGTCTACTTGACTGGAATTAAGATGAAAGATCACTAAGACTAGATAGGGTAAGATTTGTTTGAACCAAAGGTTCATAAAACTTTATTATCAAAAACAACAATGTGGTCTTCACCATACCGCTGGGGTTTTTATACCATGGGGTTTTGCTCCTTCAATTTTTGCAGGGTTTAGGTTTGCAGACAAGGTACTGGCGGGACGTGGGTCTTGGCTTGGGGTCTCAAGGGTGGCAGATCCAGGTTGTGCCTGTTCTGGAAAATCAGAAAGGCAATGCTTCATTTTGCCGCCACTGTTCACTATGTCACCTGAGTAGTCCAATTGTACTAACCCTTCTGGGCGGCATGCCGGCAGGTCATTGGCAGAGTTGAGAATAGGATTCAGTTTAACCTCCTTAAGGCAAGCTGCAACCGCTGTATAGGTTTGGGTCTTTGGTGGCTCCAGGTTAGCATCAATCTGATGACCATTTGGGGAATTGTCCTTGGGAGACTGGCAGGTCTCGGAGTAACTCGTTAACTTGAGTACACAATTTAGCAAGTTGGCGGTCCCCCGTCCACTTTGTGTGACTTGAGTTGTTTTTGAAGGGTCCTTTGTAGTAGGCCGGCGGAACGCAGAGTGATTTACTGATTTGAGCCCATCTTTTAACGGATTGGCGGGTCTTGGACTGGTCTGGAGGGTTGGATCCGCCTTCTGGGAACCAGGTTTTAACTCTTGGGTTTTCAATACAAGTATTGAAATATCATTCATGACAATTGCCCAGTTTGGTGCCAAATTAATATCAGTTCAACACATCAGAAATAGCAACAAATCAATATCACATGACTTGTCCAAGTATCCAGCAACTCAAACCCATTCTGCACATGACCAACCCTTATCTTTGATCTAACTTAAATCCCTGCCACAGCACAAGCTATATAAGTCTAAATTATTATCCAATAAAATATACTTCTCTTCTTTCTTAATTCCATATTTGAAGCTTCCCCAAAAGTTGCTCCTCATCACTGGTAGCAGCTACAGTTTTTTGACCACACCCATTAAAGAGAAAATGACTGAACAGAACCCGTCCACCTTTGTTCACATACTAAACCAGGCCACAACCCAGGATACCTGAAAAACGTACTTCCTCACCCACAACATCAACAAAGATATACCTAGTGGATGCACCATATTTGAAGGACTGGTCATGCCCAAAGCATGCACCAAGATAATTCAATACAGTTGCTCTCTCCAACCACAAACAAACACCCAACAGCCTATCACAGGCAAATTTACCAACACCAAGTACATTGGTATCAACAAGTTCCTTGGTAAAAACAAGGAAAACATCATCAACTGACTAGATCACTCAGCCGCTAAACTCCGCACCAGCCACATCCCCCACAAAAAATGGGTCCAGGAAGCCAGCAAGCGCCTGTACAAGGCTGCAGCTAACTGGTTTGCCACCTGGGTTGGCTTAGGAACTGACAGCCAGCTTGAAAGCTGGGAAGAGCTCAAAGCAGACATCATCCACAATTTCCACATCACTGAATCCCTCAAAGACATTATGATATAGCTCAGCAATTTTTCTCAGAAGACCACTGGAAGAGCTTACACCAATGGATTCAAAGAGATATGTTGCAAAATCCAAGCCCCAGATCAAGCTGACAGCCTGCACAATAGAGCATCATTCATCAACAGTATGAAATTATCAGTCACTGCCCTCATCCATCCTGAGGCCAACACCTCCATGCCCAGGCTCATTGCAGAAGCCAAGGGTGCAGATAAAACACACAAAACATGGAATATGCTGCAGGCAACAGCAACTGCTCCTCCAACGGCAATGGCAGAGATGATTCCAATGGCCACAAGCGCCAAAACACCAACCACAACAAGGGCAACTCCAATTGTAATAATAGCAACCGCAGCCAGAGCGCAAACCGCTCCCATCCCAAGAACAAGGGCATTGCCAAAGTGAAGGATGCAGAAACAGCAACCCGCAATGAGTCTGACCCCACACTTTTGGACCTTGAAGGTCTCAAAACAGAGGAACAGGGAAAAGAGGAGGGGGAACGGGGTTAAGTGCCCCTGTCTCCCCCCAAACAGACAAGAAATTGTACCAGGGCACAAACTTTGCTGCTCCCATTCCATGTGTCCCGCAATCTTCCATCTTTATGAACGTAAAAATTAAAGATCACTCACAACTTCTTATCTACCCATGCACTTATAAATCACATACACATAAAATTTTATTCAGCTCTGGTGCACAACACACCACGGTAAGCAAACCATTTGTAACCAAGTACAAGATACCAGTTGTCAAACCCAACTTCAAATATGCCAGAATGGCAGACAAATCAAAGGTTCTACTTGAAGGGAAAACAACTCCCTTCAGAATTGTCCTCCAAGGCATTCAAACGTCCATCAAAGGACTTTTCATGAACAACATAAACTATGAAAACTTAGCAGGCATGGACTGGTTCACCCAAGTGAACCCCAGCGTATGTTGGGAAACAAAAACTCTGACCATCAAATACAATGGAGTCAACTTCAACATCCTCAAAGGACCTAACAATCTCATCCTAAGAGACACAGTATTTGTCCAAGTCATAAATCAGAACAACTTGGAACGTCTAACCAAAGACAGTACCCTCCACATAATGAGGTACACCAAATTCAATAACATACAAACAACCAAAATTCAATCCCCAGAGCTTGCAGCACTCCTAAATGAATACACTCATGTATTTAAGGAAGAGCTCACAGAGCTGCCCCCTGAACAGGAGGCCAAAACTCATTGACCTATGCAAGGCAATGCCCAAACCTGCACCCCTCTACAGACTCTCTCCCATGGAGACACAAGCCCTCAAAAGTCACATTGAGGATAACCTAGCTAAAGGCTTCATCCGTCCATCAGAATCCCTGTGGGGAGCAGAAGTTTTCTTCATAAAGAAAAAGGAAGGCTTGCTCTGTCTATTAACAGACAACAGAGCTCTCAATACAAGCACAGTAAAGAATAAATATCCCCTCCCACTAATAGAGGATCTGTTTGCAAGACTCTCTGGAGCCAAATTTTTTTCCAAAATTGACCTCACCTCAGGTTACAACTAAGTTGAAGTAAAGGAAAAAGACATGCCAAAAACTGGGTTCTGTACACAATTTGGATCTTTTAAATGTAGAGTAATGAACTTTGGGATGTCACCTTTCTTGATCAGCTTAACTCCACTTTTTGGAGTTTTAATTTTTAATTCAGTTACAGAACCCAGCAGCCAATTAGAAAGGTACCCAACCAAACCTGATGCAAGGGCAACAGTCCACCCAAGCTCCTGCATGGAGTGGCGGGGAAATTCTAGCAAGTGTTAGAAAATCACCTGCCAAACGCCCACACCCTCCTGCAAGAAGACTTCCTGACCTTATATCTAAAGCTAAGTTTCAACCCCCAAGGACCTTATGTCACACCTGAATAAGCTCAACCCTATCCCACTAAACCCACTCAACTGCCCTAAATCAAAAATGCAATTTGGAGTTTGTGTTGAATACGGCCAGCTCTTTCCATACTATAATAATGAACTTATTAAGGCAATTGAGCCGTTGAAAAGTACAGAAGGGTTCATTAATATTTGACCCTTTAAAGGTTAAGTTGATATTGGTTATGCATCTGCTGTCCAGGCAGACTTGGCAACAAATGTTTCAATCTTCCACAAGGATACCCCGCTTCCAGTTATCCGCACCTGCCACTGGAAGCATCCAGTGCTAGTTTTCATGCTCTCAAACATACCTAATCACTTTCCTTTCAAAACCCTACACCAAGAGCTGATAAATGGACTACACAACTATGGGACTGACCCAACTATTACCTTTGGCGTCCCAAAGGGTATCAAAAATCTAGCAGGCCCAACTGCAACTGCAAATGTTTTGCCCCACAAGGATCTAAACCCAAAATCTATCCCAGCTTGGGCAGCGCTACCATCTGCACCTGATACACCCTTCCAAGCCCGCTTTGAAGGCGCTCATAAGGGATATACCAAGTGCCGTGATCTAAGCCACTCAATATCAAACTGCCCAACATTGAGTAACAGCCTCCCTTCTGGATCCCCTGTTGCACCCCACACATTACTGTGGGAATCCACTATTAGCACTGAAAATATTGCTCAGGAAGAGCCAATGGAAATAGGAACACATGAACAAAACAAGCTCCATAATGTCTCACAAGCCAATCAGAGCGCCAGAATTCAATCTGGTCTTCAGAGTGGTGAAATCAGGGCCCAAATCACCTCCCAAGCATCAAATGCACCAACAATGCATGAACACAAATGACATGCTCCAAACAACTTAAATGGGACACAAGTTGGGACTAAAACATGCATTTCAATCAATTCAACTATGCAGGAAAAATTGTACGCCAAAGAGAACATAATGATTTAGCCAGACCATTTGAGGTGAACCAGGTGAATTCAATAATTGATTCATCCAACTTAAACAGAACAGATGAATCAAATGTATCTAATGTATCAACTGTATACACCTCAAATGCATTCAATGCATAAAATGGATCAATCTTACACCATGCAGCGCCAAGCGTTCAAGTCACAAATCAGGCCTCAATCCAGGACATATGTACACCCCCACCAATGCAGTTTATCACAGATAACCTGTTCAACTGCCTGGTATACCGCCTGAAAGACCAGGAGAATGGCGACAAGGTTATTGAAAATATAACCCCAGAAGAATGGTTTGAAGATAGCCAACTAATTAGTGCAATTACAATCAAACCAAAAAATCAATTTCTGCAGTATTTTAATACTCATACAATAGCGTCAAAAATTAAAACAAAACTCTACCACAAGAGCAGGTGGAAAGCTTAGCACATGCCAATAAGGCTATTATAAAGTTTTCCAAGGAACTTAAAGTCCCAGAAAACACTCCAGAAGCTCTTCTTATTGCCCTGAATGATTCAACCTTCTTTGCTCAACAATGCCTTGACACTGTGGCTGAGCTCACTACTAAATACATCTCCAGCTGCAGCACCAACCCCCATCAAAGATCAACCATAGCACTCACAAATGCCCAAAAAGATGCAGAAGAGGCCCTCTCTTCACTGGCACATACACTTTACACATATGACTCCCTTACAAATGGAAGCTCCATTATGTCACTATTAATGCCACATCTATCAGACCAGCCAACGCCATGGCTCAGTGCCTTTGAGCACCTGTCAGTTGAAAATTCCTTTGAACCCAACCCCCCTCCTGAGGAGCTGTCTCTAATGGACTAACTCCTTTCCCCACAAGGTTTTCCTCCTGCTCTGAAGTTTTCCTTGATCCTCCCCCCTCCCCAGTTTTGATCATCCTTTTTTTTGGCCATATGGGCTTGCTATACCATGTCAGCAATGTCTGGATAGCCCAAATAAAAGAACTTTGGGATGACCTTTTTTTCACAGCTTAGCTCCACTTTTTGGAATCTAAGCATTAATAAAGCAATCAAAGCACATAAGATTCTAAGTTTACTGTAGGCTTTTATTATAGGTAAGTGTTGTTTTCTGAGGCGCAGCACAGACACACAACGGGGAATCCTAACCTTAGGATTGGATTTGTACTAAGTCTTGGTTAGATGACAGGGAAGGCATTTGCGTTTACCTTGCAGCCCTGGATGAATAATCTCTGCTAGGCGTGGCTAGAGAGAGGCGCAGAAGTACAGAAGACACAAAGACAAAAATTTGAATAGAACTTAATTTTATTAGTGAATATGGAAATGGAATATATAGTGGTTAATAATACCACAAAACACTACCAAGACGGTAGGATCACTTGCCACAAGCATGAGTGGGGCAAGTGAGTTGCTGCAGAGTCAGGAAACCAAACAATCATATTTCCTGAAGCGGAAGCCAGTTCATTTTGAGAGTCAAAAGCAAAAGCAAGAGATTAGTCTTCAAAATGACCCAACAAAGGCAAAATCAAAACATGGTGAATGCCGTTATTCACAACATTGCCCCCCTCTAGATTGGCCTTTGGGGGGTGATACTTGCGGAGGAACTTGGCGTGTACGCAAGCAAAAGGGCAATCACTGGAGAGGAGCTTTACAGTGTACTCAGATCCTTGTTTGAAAGTCACCTCTAAAGGACCAATCCACAGGGAGTCCAGTTTGTGTGCGCGCCCACCCACACGGTGTTGATAGTACAGGACATGGTCACCAACATTAAACTCAGGCAAGGGGGAGCGCCCTGCGTTGTCAGGAGAGAGCTCGAGCATCTTAGTCTTATATGCAGAAGTGTAGGCAGTGGCCTGTATATCAATGATGCGGTTGACTAAGTCTTTGATGTGGTTTTCAGGGTTCATGGCCTTATCAGAGGAGAGTAGGGAAACCCCCAAGAGCAACAGAGTGGTGGCTTCACGCCCATACAACATGGCAAAGGGGGAGTACCCTGTGACCCAATGCTTGCTCAGACAATAGGAAAAGAGTGCAGCAGGTAAGTATAGATCCCAATTGGCAGCGTCAGAGTAGGTGAGTTTCCTCATGATAGAAACCAGTGTCAAGTTGACACACTCAACTGCCCCATTAGTGGAAGGATTATAGGGGGCAGAGAAAGACTGGTGAGTCCCTAGAGCTTCAACAACAGAGGTTACAAGTTTGGCATTGAAGTTGGTTCTGTTGTCTGATAGCAGCACTTGAGGACAGCCGTGGCAGTAGAAAACATCCTGCAGCAGGAAGGCAGCAGTAGTCTTAGCAGTGATGTCTTTAGTAGGGCGAGCTTCTACCCACTTGCTGAAGTGGTCAACGGCAATCAGGATAAAGCGGCATCCAGAGCGTGAGCGGGGGAGAGGACCTACAGCATCAATGCTGACAGTGTGAAAGGCATGTTGAGGGGGGACCAATTTGAACTTGTGAGAAGCAGCTTGGGGCCTCTGAAGTTGGAAGTCATGGCAACTAGCTATGACATCTGGGATCAACAGGCAAAGATTCTCCCAGAAGTAATTCTTCTGAAGCTAGTCAAAGGTCTTGGCAATGCCTCCATGGCCAGTTTCTTTATGAGCTTGTGACACCAAGGAGAGGCAAAGACTGGGGCGCACGTATGGTAGGTATTGACCCCACACCTTCTTGAAGAGTTGTTTATTGTGTATGAGGGTGTCTTCAGACAATTTGAGCAGGACAAGGCAAACCTCTTCTGTCTCACTTTCCCAGTAAGAAGGGTAGCCAATTAGCTTGTACATGCGGTCTGCCTCAGCAGGATGTAGGGCAAGGATGGGCATTTGGGACAACCCATCAGTGTTCTGATGTTGAATCCTGGGGCAATGGAGCACAGTGAAGTCATAACCTTGCAGGCGGAGAGCCCATCTGGCTAAGCGTCCTTCAGGCTCCTTAAGTTGTTGTAACCATTTGAGCAAAGCGTGGTCAGTGACAACAGTGAAATGGGTACCATATACGTAGTGGCAGAATTGTTTGACTGCATGCAGCACAGCAAGACACTCCTTCTCTGTAAAACTATAATTCTTTTCATGCTTATTCAGCACACAGGAAGTATAGGCTGCAGGGTGGTCCACACCTTCATCGTTGAGCTGAGCCAAGATAGCCCCAATAGCAAGGTCACTAGCATCTGTGTACAAGATGAATTCCTTATTGTAATTGGGTACACTAAAATGGGTGCTTCTTTGAGTTTCTGCTTTAGAGTCTCAAAGGCTTGCTGTTGGCTGGCAGTCCATTTGAAAGGGACATTACACAATAGTTGGACCAGGGGTTTGCTAGCATCAGCAAAATCAGGAATGAATTGTCTATAGTAACCCATCATGCCCAGAAAGACTTGTACTTCTTGGAGGTTGGTGGGCGGAAGCATTTTGTTGATGGCTTCAACCTTCTTGGTCATTGGACAAATTTCCGTTTGGGTTACTTCATGGCCCAGGAATTCAAGGCGCTCTTTGAAGAAAGCACAAATTAGAGGGCTTTAACTTGAGGCCAGCTTCTCGGTCTTTATGAACACCTCTTTAAGATGGACTAGGTGATCTGTGAAAGTTGCGCAGAAGACTGTTATATCATCTAGGTAGACTAAGACACACAACAACTTCAAATCACGCAGGATGGAATCCATGGCCCTCTGGAAAGTTGCCGGGGAATTACAGAGCCCTTGCAGCATGCAGGTAGGTTCAAAAAATCCTTCTAATGTGATGAGTGCAGCCTTCTGATGGTCTTCAGGAGAGAGGTCAACTTGTCAGTAGCCAGACACCAAATCCATGGCAGAGAAAAACTTAGAACCTCCAAGGTGTCAAAGGGCGTCATCAATGCGCAGTAAGGGATAGGAATCTTTCTTGGTTAGAGAATTCAACCTTTGATAGTCCATCACAATCCGGTGCCCACCATCCTTTTTCTTTAAAATGAGCAGGGGGGAAGCCCAAGGACTTTGAAAGGGAGCTAGCAGTCCAGCATCCAGTAGTTGTTTGAGCTCCTTAGAAACCTGCACATCTTCCACTTGGCTGCAGCAGTATGGCTTGGCACAAAAGGGGGGAGCATCTCCTGTGTCAATCTGATGAATCACACCTTTGGCCAGCCCATAATCAGTGCTATCTTTAGCAAAGATGTCTGAGAATTAGTCTAGTAAATCAAGCACTTCTTTCTGTTGAACCGGGAACAACTGAGGGAAGTCTTGGGCAGTGAACAGAGATAGGACTTGAGGCTTGTCTTCAGGTAGGTTAAAGTCTTAAAACGTTCCAAAAGGGTGAAGAGACAAGACTTTAGGAGCATTTAACAACTTTCTGTAACCAACGACCTGTCCTCTGGATACTGTCATAGGAAGCGCAGTAAGGTTGGTAACTAGTAATTGAATGGGATCCTTGTGGAAAACGTCCAGAATTCCAGGACAAAGGTAAGGCTCCTTCCGCCCCAGCGAGGGAGGGGAGTACAGCTCTAAGAAAGTCTGCTCAGGTAGTTCATATGATATCTGGGAGTCTATGATAGCCTGAGAGCCTGGGTGAATGGTGAAAGCAGACGTGGCCATGAGAGGGATTCCCTCAGTTGCAGGACAAGCCATGGGAGGACACTTCATGTTGGTGGAATGGGTTTGGTATTTTAGGATAAAAACTCCAGTGGGGTACTCCAGAGTACATGTCTTCAAACGTTTACCAGGAACTTTGATTGGCTCTTCAAAGATCAGGGTGACTTTGTACCCTAGGATAGAAAGATAACCATCCTTTAGGTTGATGATCCCATTATATTCCCCAAAGGAACTGGGTACCAACCAAAAGGTCATAGCTCTCATTTTCTAGGACAACAGCTGGCGCAGCCAACATGAGTTTACCAAATCACATTGGCAAGGCAGAGTACGCGCCAATGGCGCAAGTCATGGAGAGACCAGCGGTGCCATAGGATTGATGGTAGTTGAGATCAGGGGCCAGCTTAAGCTTCTTCATCAGTTTATAAGAAACAATGTTGACCGGAGAACCGGTGTCCAGGACGGATTTGATCTTGACTTTTTGGATAGATATCTCTACTTGGGTGGTGGTGCGTCCAAAGGGTGGCAGAACAGCCAAGATATCCTGTGCCTCAGCTAGTTCCTTGTCCCATTTCTCAATCATGCATTGTAGTCCCAGAAACTTCTTATATACAGTATGGAGAGGGAGTGAGACAGATACATTCTTGAAAACAGCGTCTGCAACTTCAGCAGCTTCCTCTGATGATTCCACTAATACAGGAGACCGTTTTGCCTGAGTAAGATAGGGGCAGGAGACAACTGCTTTGGCCTCAGACAAGGACTTGGTGGTAGTTGTAGTCTTCCCAGATTGTATCTTGTAGGGAACTGCAATAGTCTCAGAGACAGCAAGAACAGAATACCCGTATGCATCATGGTCTTCAACATCAGATTCATCCACATCAGAATCATCAGAAATGTCATGGAACAGGAGGAGGATAGGAGCAGCTTCATCATCAGCAGGCTCAGAGTCAGTAGCAGGTAGAGGTGTAGGAGGAGACTGGGAAGAATTGTCAACTGAGAGCGTCTCCGCCTCTAGGTTGACTGTTCTTTTCCCGACTGATCCTTGGGATCAGCTCCTTCAACCCGCAGATTGGTGCAGACGCGAGAGTGGTGGCCTATCTGACTGCAGTTGTGGCAACCCTGACGTCGAGGAGGATTTTGGGAGTTCATAGTGAGGATACAAGGGCCGCGAGAAGAGGAGCCAGAGTTGGATGCGGCACAACTTTCCCAAACAACTGCCCCAGAATGGGTAAGATGCATATCTTGGAGCAGTGTCTTTATACTTTTCATGGAGGACAGCATAGCCTTGTGGGCTTTGAAATGAAGGCATAGGAGTTGATTTACCTTGAGGGCTTGGGTGCAGGCCATATACGCTTCATGTGCCATCAATTGTCTGCTTGTTATTAACTGTTGTCCCTCCATGTAAAATCTGTCGGTAAATTCAGCTAATGTCTCTTTGGGCTTGAAGGATATGTGCAGGAAAGCATCCTTTTTCACCTCCAGGCTAAGATCACCACCGAAATTGTCAATCAGGAGCTGTTTCATGTCTTCCCAGGTCTTGATGGTGGGCAGCTCTGGTACAACTACCTCTTGACAGGTTGGGTGTAGGCAAGTCAGAATATGTTCTTTCTTAACTTCATCTGATGCTTGTCTCATAGCAGTCTCATAAATAGTTAAGAAAGCTGCAATAGTCAAGGTTTTGGGATCAAAGACTTGCTTAAAAGTAGGCTTGAAGTGTGCCTTGGGGGCTGGATCACCATTGCTGCTATTGAGTACATTTATGCGCGGGGAGAACTCAGCTTCAGATTTGGAGGGGGGTTGTCTAGCCCATAGTTGTTGAACACTTTCTTCAAGGGTCGTCAGAGTCTTGGTGGTTCTGGCACCCGTAGTGTTGGCTAGAGTGGTCTGTCTTTCATTAACATCTAGGCGTTGTCCTTGGGTAGTGACAACAGTGGAGAGCTCAGCCGGCCGCAAAGTAAGGGATGGCCCCACTGATAGGCAAGGGTTGAATCTGTTTTTTACCAAATCAATCAACTCACTCATCTCCTGTACGTCTCTGTCCAACTCAGTCTGGTCTTGTTTCAAATGGCACACCTCATTAGCTAGGGCAATCAACTCTCTGGCACAGTGGATTCAAGGAGCCCCCGCCAAACCAGGACAACAGCCATCCTCCTTGTTAACCCTGAGTGGGCTAGCAGCTGTCACTACCTCATGTAAAGCAGTAACTTCTTGCTGTAGTTCAGCAACCTGAGCAGTCAGCACAAGAACCTGGGGATCAGGTTGAGGCATTTCAGTAGGACGTCCTTGGCTACAAGTGAGAGTGCGTAATTCCCGGATGGCTTCCCAGATTTTCTGCTCTCTGTCCACCAGATCATCAGCAGGAGGAGAAGGCGGAACATCAGGTTTGGGAGTGGACAGCTAATTCACCTGACTTTGAAGTTTGGCAATAGCTGTGGCAGTGGTAGCTCTCTCTTGATCAAATTCTGCACTGAGTTCATTTAGACCTTGGGCAGCAAGGTCAGCTACCTGTTGCAATTGCTCAAAAGAATAGACACTAAATGCATTGAGCTGTTGCACTATGCGCTCAAAGTCAGAGAGATAAGCGTTTAGGGTGGAGTCTACTTGAGTTTGCCAGGGTTGTTCTAACTGATGAAACTCATGTAGTTGCTCCCTAACGTACTCAGGGATGGACTGGCGGATTTTTTTGATGGAATTAACTAAACATGTTTGAGAGGTGACCACATCACGCTGATTATCAGATATCAGGGAGAACAGGGAATGGATCCACTGTTGGTAGGCAGCAAACTGGTCCCAATGATGGGTAACAGCTGCTTGTAGAGACAAGATTTCTTGGACGTGGAGTCCCAACACCATCTGGTGGTGGGCCAAGGCGGGCTGTACGAAGGATGACAACAGATGATTAGCAGAGCCAGCTGCTGAGAGGAGATGTTGTGGAAACTGAGGGGCCACAATTAACTCATAGTATTTGGCACGGCTAAACTGTAACTGAAGGCGAGGAATGGTCCTGTCCCAAGCTATCCCAAGGGCTACTGTCATGACTTGTTCTAAGTCAGGGGTACCCATGAGGTAAGCAACTAAGCGGGGACCATTCCCAAGGTTCAATACAGTAGGGACAATAGGCGGGTTGGCGATGTCTTCCTCAATAGGAGGGCTGGTAATTTCAGGCAAGGCCAACTCCTGAATAGGCGGAGGCAAGGGACCTGCAAACGTAGATGCAAAAGGGATAACCAAGGGGCTTACAGCCCCTGTAGTAAGCACCATTTTTGTCGTGTTCTGAGGCGCGGCACAGACACACAACGGGGAATCCTAACCTTAGGATTGGATTTGTACTAAGTCTTGGTTAGATGACAGGGAAGTCAATTGCTTTTACCTTGCGGCCCTGGATGAATAATCTCTGCTAGGCGTGGCTAGAGAGAGGCGCGGAAGTACAGAAGACACAAAGACAAAAATGTGAATAGAACTTAATTTTATTGGTGAATATGGAAATGGAATATATAGTGGTTGAGAATACCACAAAACACTACCAGGACGGTAGGATCACTTGCCACAAGCATGAGTGGGGCAAGTGAGTTGCGCAGAGTCAGGAAACCAAACAATCATATTTCCTGAAGCAGAAGCCAGTTCATTTTGAGAGTCGAAAGCGAAAGCAAGAGATTTGTCTTTGAAATGGCCCAACAAAGGCGAAATCAAAACATGGTGAATGCCGTTATTCACAACAGTAAGAAAGGTATGCCAACCAACAACTCCATATCCTGGGCCAAGGTGATCCAGGGCCAGAAACGCCCTGACAAGGGCCAAATGGTGAGCCCTACAAGAACCACCAAGAAGGGACCATTTGTTCCATCCAAAGGATGGATGAAGTTTGTGACCTCTGAATGCTGGTTCCAAGACATTATCATAGCCCTCCCCAAGTTCCCTGTGCCACATGGGATTAGAGTCAACTTTGGAGGGGACCCTACTCAGTTCCAGGAGGCAGCAAAAGCAGTTGCCACAGAATATCCCAAAGCTGTGTCACTTCACCAAAGCCCAATGAAGGACTTCTTTGACCTTGGCTTCCTACGTAAAGAGGATGCTGATCAGGCATCTGAGGAAATCTTCACTCTTGAGATCACTGACCCCAAGGGTAAGAAAACCCAGAAAGTCCTACCAACCACCCACACCTGGTTCAATCAAGATACTGCCCTCTTTATGTCATTTGAGGCCTTGCCATTAGACATATCCAGAGGGGAGGTTGAATCCCAGCTCAAGAAAAGGCTGGCCAAGTATGGAGAAATAGTTCAGTTTGAACTGCTCAAAAATCCTTACATGGGCCACCTGACCACACCAAAAGCCATGGCCATGATCAAACCCTTTGCAAATGACAGCTTGCCATCAATTCCCCGTTGTGCAACCATTCTCAAGAAGGATGGCACCCTTAGTAGTGAATTCAAGGTATTGCCTGAGCAAACTCTGCCTATCTGTGCACTATGCTCAGCTCTTGGCCACAGAGAATCTCTTTGCCCTACAACCATAGCAGGAGTCTAGGCTGCAGAACAAAACACCCCTAAGGAGCACCAGAGTAGTGAGCCAACTGGTTCCCAATCCAATGCTCTTGTAGCCTTGGCCTGGGGCACTATGGCTGAGTATGTAGTTGTAAAACCAATCAAATCCCGCCAGAAAAAGGCTCATGCAAAGGATCAAAAATTTTCTCAGCCTCAATCAATCAAGGAGACAGAATGTGCCCAAGAAGAGGCACCTTAAACCATGCAAACACCTGCACAAGAGACCAAGGCAGTTCATGACAATGTGGTTGATGAACCAATGTACATTCCAGAACTGGCGGTGCAGGAATTAATGGCCAACCTGGCCCAAGTTTTATTGGATAGTCACCACAATGCAGTGGCCCAAGAGAATTTGCTGCAGGCCCAAACCCAGGATACACCCAATCAGGAGCAGGCCTCTTCTGCACAGGATAATGGCAGACCAAGACACAAGGTCCAAACCAAACTTGCCACAGTAACTAAACTATCCCCTTACACGGCAGGGTATCCCAAACAGTCCAGGGCACCCAAAAAAGCCAAAGATGTAGCAGACAATGACAGCAGTGGCCCTACTTCTGGTGGGGTCATTAATGTATAGTGGCTGATGGACCCACCGATGGGACAAACTCTTTCAAAGGACTTCTGGACCTAGTCCCAGGCATGAATAGAATTTCCTGCAACCTCAAAGCAGTACCAATTGGCCCAGACATGCTAATAACTGCTTTGAGCAAGGCCAATTTATGGCCTTGACTCTCCCAGATAATAATGGACCATAAGAAGCTGCATCTGGATTAATAGAGTTCACCATAGCAGCAGTCAAGCATGGAAGTATATGGGTAACAAAAAACCTGGGCCAAAGGACCACAGTTTCTGGATAAACACGGCCCACAAAAATGCACCTTATTTGCTCCCATTAAACAACACATTCCAACATCATGTCATGACTGATAATTCATTACCCCAGAAAACCTGGGACCAAGGGCGGGATTCAAACCCTGAACCTATATTCCTGCGGGCTGCTGGGCCCCTAGACCAAGAGCCTGTTTGCCCACGTTTTTCTGGGATCAATCCCCCGTAAGCTGAGGCCCCTGCTAAGTCCCAAAGCCAGAATACCAGCACAAGCTCAACTATGGTGATGCCCAAGGAGGAGCCTCTCAAATTTCCTAATGGAGGCAGAGAAGGTGCCTCTGTGAATTTCATGAGCTTGAAGTCCTCTCAAGTAACCAATCAAATCCTATTGCCAAAGATACACCCAGGCTTTGGGCCTGACCTCATGACCACAGTCCAAAATCAAGAAAATCAAGTGACCAATTTGGACATTCTGACCAATGAGAGAACACCCAGCCAAGGTGCCATTTTGCTGCTTCCACACCCGGGCCTTCTGGCCACCCGCCCTCACTTTTCCCAATATATTGATGAAGCCCTGATGGAAAATACTAAGTTTGGAGGCAGAATGCTATATATGCCTATAGATTCTGCGCTCAAACCTTATCACCATTTTTGAATAAAGGTTATGTTACTTTGGTTTATACAGCTACTGCCTTATTTTGTATTTGCCATCTACCAATTCAGTTCATGATCTCCTGGCCCTTCTGTCCCACCACCCACAGTTTTCTGTCCACCTGGTTCACCCTACGGGCCCGTTCACTTTACTGATTACCTCTTGAAGCCCAAATACAGGGACTATACACCAGAAAAGATACTTGAACTCAATCCTTTGGCCCGCATACAATCTGCTATTAGATACAACTGTCAAGGCCCGTAGATATTCTCAACACTGAAATTATTCAGAGGAAAATTCAACTATCTTACTGCCTACAATATCCATATGAAACCTCCTGTAACACCCAAACCTATGCCTGCTTCTTCACCTGATCTCCCAACTGCCCATACCAGCAAGCTCTTCATAATAGTGTACATCACCCTCACAGGGGTGATGGACATCATTATACCAACCGCCGGCCCGTGGTCTTGGGTGGGGAAGTCTGCTTCCTACCTTCTAAAGTTAGCTCATCTCTTGTGATGGGCTCTGCCTTCAAAAACTCCAGCCCAAGTTACCCCATAAAACGGCAGGCCAGCTGCTTGAGACTGGATCCCTGACACTTTCCTTCCAAATTTCTCCAACAATTTCTCTTATTCCTATCAACCAATAAGTCTATATTTTCAACTCTAAAACATTTGATTAGTAGATTCTAAAGGTTCCCCTCCAACAGCATGAAGTTCATCTTCCTTGTATGGGCTTTTTGTGTTTTAATCAGTTATGGGCAAGCCAATGTTAGCTTTGAAACCCCCAACCAACTCCTACTGACAAATCAGAAGACTCAATTTGGTATTGTTTCAGTCCATGTCAACAACATGCCCCTTATGTTGAAACAGCAGGATTCCCACCTATTGTCCACCCCAAGGCCCCTTGGTTGGTCTTGGGGTACACCAGCGTCTATTATCTCCTCAATCATTTCACTCCCTTCTTGGGAAGATTCCGCCTATTTGGTCACCTTCTACACATGTTAATGATAGGGATTCCAGTAGGTTCCACTCTGGTCAAATTCAACTTGGGAGCTCTCCTTCATCCAATTGGAGAGAGACTTCCCAATGAGTGGATCCCTGACATATGCACAGGCTGCAAGAGTTTTGGCTGACGCTTAGCCTTGACAGATTTGGCAATTTGACCAGTGTTGCCGTATTTGTTGTTGAGGTCTCCAATGATCTGGCCGTGACACCAAATTGGGACGCAATATCCTGAACTGCCATCCCCCCATTCAAGCAGTTGAGGAGAGCTTCACGCTCACTATCTGTCAACCAACGCTGGCTCTTGGCGGGCACTGCGGCATCCTGGCTATCAGACTCAACACAGGGGACAGGGACCTTTATATAGAAGGTGGGATCACTCTTGCTTGCGGTAGCGCTGTCAATAGTGGAATACACAACAGGCACAGATGACTCCTCAGTTGTGGCTAATGGCTCATATGATGTATCAAAAACGTGGGGCAGGAAGTGGCAACTCTTGGATCCAGAGTGTGGGGCCAGGTGACAACTGGGTACACAGTGGATGTGTAAGTAACCCCATTTTTCCCAAAAACCTTTGTATGTGATACTTTGGTGGCAGGCCTTGAGAGCGTCTTCTATTTGGGATGCGGGAGGTGGTTGGCTGGCGCTGACACCTTGGGAGGCCTGTGTGTTGACATTAATCCCCTTTAGTTGTGTTCTGGGTCTATTATTAGACCCTCTGGGACTCCCTTGTGGACAGGCTGCCCCACAGGCTGGTACAGGAGCTGGTTAGGAATGCAATTGATGGTCCATAAAAATAAAATAAAATAAAATATATATTTTAGATTAAATATGTATTTATTTAGATTTTAGGGTTATTTGTGGGCAGTTGTTTTCTCTTGATTTAGCCTTGAATAGTAATAGAATTTCTATATCTGTGATTTGAAGTGTATAATATTGTATCTTTTATGGGTTTGGATGATTTTAAAGTTTAATAACTTTTTATGTCTAATTATGATTATTGAGATTGAATTTTTAGTTTGATTTTAGTTGTGGTGGAGCTTCTTTATTTGGGTTGGTGTTTCCTAGTGTGCTTACTATACATTAAATTTGGATTCTATTTTCCGCAATTAATATCTGAGTTTACTAGTGGTATTCAAAAGTGATTTGAAATTTGGTTCATGGATTTGAATGCTTCAAATCTGATTCCAGTCAATTCATTTTTTCCATTGGAAATATGAAGTTTGACTTGAACTTTTCAAAGTGTCTATGAGTTCCTGCATTTTTAAAAATTCAAATAAAAATACAAAGAATTCAATTTAATTAAAAAAGGCCATCCTGCAAAATTGATTTGAAATTTGGATCAAGTATTTGACAATCCCGCATTTTTACATTTAGGTTATGAATTTACAGTATTTGGCTCATAAAAAGAAGGATAGTGAGATGGGAGTTCAGGAGCAGGTTTTCTGGAAAGGCTGAAAGCCCATAGATGCCTGCCAGGACCATGATGTCCTGGATAACATGGTTAATCAAGTTGTAACTAGGGGCAACCTTATTGCCATCTAGCAAGAGCCTGGCCTTGTTGATCCCAAGTGAAACTACATCAAGTTCTAACACTGGTTCTCATCTCAAAGTAGAACATAAATCCTAAGTAAACAACAAGATGGAGTCTTTGTCAAGAAAAGGCCTCCATAAACTTACATAGCTTTTTGTAAACTGCACTAATTTTTCTTGTGTTTGTTTTTAAAATATTGTCTTCATTATTAGCAGTGTTCCTGTCTTGTTCCTGCTCCAGGACAGCCCTAAGTCTGCCAATAGAATCTTAGTTTCTTATTATTATTACATTACAACAGCCAAATTTAACACTGTACCCCTGAAGTTCTTCAGTAGATAAGATAAAGTATGATCAACCAGGAAACAGAAGCAAGCGCTCCTGTGAGCCTGTCCCATCTCTGGTATGTTCTTGAATAGGAGCAAGATCATGAAATCTCAAAAAAGTTCAATGAAGTTTATAAATTAAGCTCTCTCAAGGGCCACTGGGTCCATACTGACCAGATGTGTGTCTTTATATGTGTCTATGGCCTATTCCAAAGCATTCTTGGCATGTTTCAGGTGGGAGAGGGCATCTTGCAAAATCAGAAAGACACCATTGATATTGTCCTTCAGATTATGGACAACAGGAGATGATAGGGACAGCTGCCTGCCCATGTGGCTGGCATAATTGTCATAGAACATGGCAGAAACGTACGGAACAAGGACCTTTATGACAACACCATCAGTGATTTCTAAAATAAAAGGTAGGTATTTTTAATTTTTATCAACATTTTTTAGTACTTTTTTAGCTTCTTCTTTGCTAGCTGCTTCCACAGACTGGAGCGTTTTGGGCGCAACAAGCAAAACAGTCATCTTGGTGTCCTCCTTTTGGGCCTTTTAGTGGGCTTCAGATGTTTACACATTTTGGGGTAATCAACCCAGACAGATGGCACAGAAAGGGTATGTGCTTTGATCTGTATTCCCTTGACTACAGTCTTCTGAATGTTGAGAAGATGTTTGGTTTTTTCCTCTGGCATGTCAGGCATTTTAGACTGTAAGGTCTTTATGTTAACCTTGTCAACTTTATCTCTCAAAAGAACTACTGTCTTGACTTTTGCCTTAATTTTTGATCAATTTCTTTGATCTCAGCAATTTCAGATCCCAGGTCCTTCAACAGATCCTTGAGTTCTCTCATTGATTTTTACTACCCTTTGTATACGTTTTTATAGATTTCACTCAAATAAACTCTATATGATTATGATATTATTTCTTCTTTGTTTTTTTCTTTTTTGTTTTTCTATATAATTACAACATTCTATTTCTTATTATTAATTGTGCATATGTTTTTGGTAGATATTCTTAATTTGTGATGTTTTCTTTTTGTTTTGCTATGCTTTCACAATTGCTGTATTGTTATAACTTTTTAAAACAGTCTCTTATAAATAATAATAATAGCTTGGTGTTCATTTAATTCAATATTAGTTAACTATATGTTTATTGTGTTTAGAGAAGTTGTATGTGATCTGAATTAAAAATATTAATAATAAACTTTAAGCCAATCAGGAGCCATGTGTAAAAGTGATTTTTATGACATAAATGGTCATTAAAAGGTGTTTTGATTTATGGGCGCTAATCAATCTAATTGCCTAGCTGTTTTGCCATTATTAGCTATCACTTCTATGACAAGTTGTTTGTGGACTAGTGCTAGCCCAGAAGCTGATTGAGCACTAGTCCACAAACAATTTTCCATAGCAGTAATGGCGTACAATGGCAAACCAACCTCCCAATAAGCTTAATTAGTGCCCATGAATCAAAACACCTTTTAATTATCATTTATGTCACAACAGTCAATTTAAAACATGGCTCCTGATTGGCTTAATGTTAATCATTGATGTTTTGAATTTGGACCACAGACAACTTCTCTAAACACAATAATCATATAATTAACTAATTGCGAAGTAAACTAAACAGTGGAGATGTTGTTACCTTGTCACAAGGGGCTGTGTAAAAAGTTAAAAAATAAAATGTGGTCTGCATCTAAATACACAACATAGTAAACATATGATATTATATAAAAATAAGCTAGACATGTAGGGAAAATGAAATAAAAACAAAGAGATAAATAAATAGTTAACTTCTGGATAATAAAATATACAGGCAAAAATGGTGCAGAGAGTTTATTCAGGGCAAGAAAAAGGATGTCTATGAGGCAGAATAACATGGGAAATAAGGGGTATATGTGGTGCTGGCTTAGGAGACCTCTGGGCCTGGGATCAAGTTGAAGGGGCTGCCATAGAAGGCTTGATGGTGGCAGGGGATAATCCAAGTGGATTTTCTTGGAAGGCTGGCAGATATAGCTCATTATATCCCTCCTCTGTCATTGGTTTGACTGGCTGGTAGACAGCTGTGACCCAATATGGCAAGTTCTTGTCCTTGTATGATTGGCTGTCCTTAATTACATGAAAAAAAGCTGGGCAAAAATCAGCCACCATCTGCTAACTAAAAAGAGAAGCGTGGTCTTAGATGCCAAGACATTGATTGTTAAAGAACCATGAGTGCTGCTTTCAGACAACACCCCCAATATTTTAGAACATGATATCACATATATGGATGTCTCTATAGCCAGCTAGATAAATTGAGACCTGATGTCCTAGTTCTTTAATTGTCTTGATGGCTTTATTTTTTTTCATCTGGTGGCTCAAGAAAACCCAATAGAAGAAATTCAAGCTGTCTCATGAGTCAAGCAATCCATCAAGGATCTGTTTATACTTATAATAATTGGCATAGTCAGGATTTTTCTGATAATAGACAGAGCCCTTGGCTGAAACAGCCAGAAATGCATCAATAAAAGTTCTCTTTTTGATCTTTCTTTCAATGGTCTTATTGGCTTTTCTGTGCTCTCCAAAATTGGCAAATGCAATTGAAAATTTGTGATATGAGATGAATAGGACAGCACCTGATAACTTGGTCAAGAATCAGGTAATAGTGGATACAATGACAGGATAATACAGGAAATCTTCACTACTATCTCATTTGTCCCTGTTGAAATTGGTCAACACTGAGACTGAGGCCACTTTATCATGGTTTCAGAGCTGAATCATGTAGAATGATACTCATATGCTGTGGTGTGAAAGCTGGTTTTGGATTTGGGTCAGAGAAAGCTTAGATCTCTACTTCAGGAGATCAAGCATTATAGGATATGCTTTGTTGATATGGGACTCAGGTGCCCTTTTCTGATTCTTGACCATCCCAGTTCTGATCCCCTTATTCATAAAGTCATCAAATTCTCATATTGCAGTGGCTGAGAAAAACTTCAATTAGTCAGCAATTTGGTCCCAGGTTAGGCCTTGCTACTTGAGTGTCATAATTTCCTGGTGAATTTGTGTGGCAATAGTTCAACACTTAGGCCACTGGACCACAGGCAGCAAAGCCTGATTGGTTGGTGCAGGAGCCAGTTTGCTATTTGAAGGCAGCTGTTCCAAGTCAAGTCCATCAACCTGGTTGGCTTGTTAGATGATGCCCTGTGCATAATTAGAACAGGAGGCTTGAGCAGAACTAGAATCTTGGTGATTATCAACCAAGTCAAACTCTCATGGGTTGGGAGTCAGGTACAGGTTGACTTCCTTGTTACTCACATCAAAGATCTGGATGTAACAGGGGCATGCACATACCAAGTCACCCCTCTGTTGAACTAGTATGGCTGCCGCCTTGCTTGCTTACTGAGGCTGTCAAAACTATTGTTAAAAAAACTTCTTAAAATAAGAGCAATCAAAATTTACTAAAAGAAGAAGTTTAAATTCCATGGTTTGAATTTTATTGTAATCCTGGGTCCTGATTTGGATAGTTCTGAAGCCTATACGCACAAATAAAGCCTTGTAAATCAATAAAATACATGTCCACAAATCAGATAGATATTGATTGGCTAAAAAAGTTTTTTATATTTTAGGATAAAATCATTAAGCATCTTGCACGACTTCATTTTGTTTTGTGTTTGTAAAACTTTGCTTCTTGGTTGCTCTGATTCTATTTCTGTTTAGCTTATCTGTTGGTGCCTCATCAGTATCCAGATGGGATTATAATATATTCTGGAACAACGCCAATCTATTTCACTTGTTGTACCAAGTCATTTTGTTTGTAGTTTTGACTATGCCGTTTGATATATGTTTGTTTTTGTGTTAGCAACATTGTGTTTCTTGTTTGGCCTTTTGCCAGTTCACCAGAAATATTCAAATTATTTGCAATCTGGGACTCACCCAACTTGGATTTCCCTTAAATCTGAATCCACTTGGTTTGGATCTGAGCTATTTTTGCTTAGCACCATAGCTGTGAAAATCACTGCATTATCTATTTCAATATTATTCCTCTTTGGCAAGTCTGGTAATTCAGCACAGGTACAACAACTATGGGGAAATTGAAAATTTTGTTTCAGTGAACTCTTATTGCCAAATAAAAAATCAATAATTATAATATTATAATAAGTTGGGTATTTGTAATAGTTTTAAATTTCTTAGTGCTGATTTAATTTAATTATAAGTCTGGGAGGCTCAATTTCAACAAGTTATTTTAAACTCTAAAAGGGAAATTGTTTTAGTAAAAGTGATGCAATTCTTAAACCTTTGATGAAAAGAGGAAAATAAGTTTCCAAAGTATTCAGTGGCTCAGCTAATAAGAAATAAGTTAGATTTCTGAAGCAGTTTCCTATATGCTATGGATTTCCACTACTTGCCTGCTGCAGCTAACCTTGAAAACTCAGCCTAGAATTTGAAGCTACTTTTTTTGATAAAGATGCTTTTAAGTTACAGTGGTTAAAAAATTAAGCTGATTTAGCATGATATACTTCAACCAATAAAACACCAGCATACCAAAAAAATAAAAAAACTGTAAGATTGAAGCAGAGAGCGCAAGTGATTAGCTATATAATTTTTAGTTAAGCTAAATGATAAGAAGAACAGATGAGCCAATCTTAGTTAACTTATTAAAAAACTTGCTATGTATGGTTTGATTTTGTATTAATAATGAGGATTCAGCATGAACTTTTAAAATAAGTTTTTTTAAAAGCAAAAAGTTTACATTAAATATTAGGATGGAAATAAAGGCTTTCATAACCCAAGGAAGATTTTCCAGCAGGCTTCTGATCAAAAAAAAAGAAATCATTTTTTTGTCTATAAGATAACTTGTCAGTCTAAACCTAATTGGCTCTACATGCTGACAGACTGAATGTAGCAAACCAGATAGACTAATTATACTTTTAATAAATAGTATCTGGTATTTACCTGATTAAACTTTTACTCTTTTACTTTGCGCACTTTCTTCCTGTTGGTCATCAGATTCATCTTCAGTTTCCTCATCAGAAACATTTTTTAGGTGTGAATCCATATCAGGATATGCAATGATTAATTCTGAAATTTTATCATTAAGAACTTTTTGAAAATCAGACAGGCTGTTTTGAAGTTTAGAAGTAGGAAAGTCTCCGGCCTTCATTTCAAACTCAAAGTCAAGTGAAGAGTCATTTGAATTCTCTTTGGAACATTTGTAAGTTGCTCGAAACATTTTGTCTATACTTAAAATATAATAGTATTAAAAGAAAGTTCTTAACAAAAGGTACAAGCATGCAAAAGCTACTAATTCAACAACCAGCAAAATACAATAAATATAAAACTTAGGGTGAGTTGAAACTTTAAAAAAACTAGAACTTCGAAAATCGAGGCTATTCAACAAGAGAAATCAGATGAAAGTTGAGCTTTATTTTGTTTCTTGTGGAAGACTGCATGAGAATGATTCAACAAAAAGCCAAAAATTTGATGATGTTAAGGATTAAACTTGCTTAACTTTAAATTATCTCTGTTTAGCTGAAAGTATTTCTAAAATCTAAGGATTTCGAAAAATTCAAACCTGAAATTTTTTTTACCAAACCTCGTTACCTGGCAACAAAATTATTGAAAGAGTTAGCAAATTATTTTTAAAAGCTAAACATAAGGATCATAAATGGCTAGACTAAAAACATGGAATGTCGAAACTATATGGTATGCTGTTTATGTATAGTCATTTTTTACCGTGGAATGGATTTAAGGTAAACGCGAGTTGACTTGTTGCAGAATATTAATTTCTTGACCGAGAACAAGTGAATTTCAAGGGATACACCCCTATCGAAGCATGTCCATTAAGACAAGCTATCCACTTCCCTTTGCCTGAGTTGGGCTTATGTCAAATTTGGTTTATTGACATGATTTTGATTTACTTTTCGGAATTTGTGGTCAGATGGCCTATTTGTAATTCTGCCTGTCTATGGCTTAACATCTAGCCACTCATCTAAGAGAAATTATCATATCTGAAGTATGTTCAACTTAGTATTGATAGCTAGATTTTTTGGCTGAATAAGCGATCATACAAGAAAACTTATCCATCCTTTCAATTCGATTCAAGGGCAGACTTTTGAAGATAAGGCTCCTCACTTTCGGTTTCTATATAAACACTAAATAAACTTAATTTTTAAATCGATATGATTAAAATCTGAGAGCCCTACTTGAGGTTATTTGATCAATAACATTTTTAAATTTTGCCTTTACCTTTCTTCCTATGAGCAAACAAAGTAACTGTAGTTTTTAAACCTGTTGAGATAAACGAAAAATATCAGTCTAAAAACGAAAACAACTCAGTCTGAAAACGAAAATGAAAATCAAGGAATTTATATTAAATTACAATAGATTTGGATCCACATTGATTTCGCTTTTAGACTGAGTTGTTTTCGTTTTTAGACTGCTATTTTTCGTTTATCTCAACAGGTTTGGAAACTACTGTATAATATCAATGCAAATAATATGCGTTTTATTCTTGAAGTCAAACCAATTTTTTTACACATGCAGGTTGTGAGCAGTTCATCTAAAGCCCAATTCATAGCCTTATTAATTTTTGTGATTTAGTTTTGTAATTTTTTTATCATTGTAATTAGTATAAGTTCCATCTTTACCCTCAAGCTAAGCCAATCATTTTTTATATAACAGGTTGTAAGCTATCCACCTTGAATCTAAAAAGCAGCCTTATTAGCTTATAGATTTGATTTTGTGGGGATTACTTATATATCTTATAGTATTTTTCACAGCCATGAGCATAAACAAAAGCCAGGTACCAATTTAAGATATACACACAGTGTCAAAACTGCAAGGTTGGCCCCCTGGCAAAACTCTGCACAAAAGACTCCTTGCCCCTAAATTTGACTATCCTGGCACATAAAGCCAAATATGGAAGTAAACTCAAATTATCAAATAAGAAAACTCAAATCAATAATAATCCAAACCCCAAGAGGCAAACTCAATTTAGCATTTTACTTATTAGTAGAATAAAGTCACCTCCTACTAATCCAAATAATTGATCAGAAGGGATCTTGTTCCTTCTAAGGAACTCTCCCAAATTATATAACTCCCCATATTACAATAAATATAATTATCTAGTTTCTAAACATTTCCCCCTTGTAACTCTGCTAATACAGCACAGTTACAACATTAGTAGCTCAGGTAGGTTATTCATCCTACCTTCTTATTCAAAATTCCTCTGTTTGCCTGTACTCTCTGAAGTTAAAAGATATACAAAAGAATCATGTCAGGGCTCCCCTTGGATTAGACGCCCTACACACCAGGAACTGAAATCCCTAAAGGACATGTCCTCTACCAAAACATAGTCATCTCTGTGGCTGCCTTTAACACCTGTCTACACAAGGATTCTTCTAGACACCCTCTGTAGCGGCTTGATCCAATGACAAGAGCTCCATGCCATCATATGTGGCACAGCACCTCCACATTGCTGCCTTGAAGTCCTTTGCTGGCACCAATAATAACAACACAATAGCCAGGATCCAGTTGGCCAATAACAAACTAACACAGATGTAGTTCCCTGTGAGCTTTTGGATTTCAGATATCTCCATTTGCTGACCCATGGCACATGTACCTGGTGTGATAAGTGAGACAAAGACTTTTCTGAAAAAGTCTGGGACACCTTCAAGAGAAGCTTCCTTGCTCGGATTGTCATGAAGAACACTGCACTAATGATTATCTGCCAAGTTGAAAATCTGAAACAGACAGGCACAGTGTGGTGGTGTGAACTGTTGGTTAATCTTTGGCAAGAGTTATTCCCTTAGCAATTGTTCTATCACTATACCTGTGTGTAGGGTAGTGAAATCCTAATGGAATTGTACAATATTGTAGGGGTAAAAACTTACAGTTTATTTAATAAGGAAACCAAGTACTGTAAATTCAGAACCTGAACGTAAAAATGCGGGATTGTCAAATCCTTGGTCCAAATTTTGAATCACTTTTGCGGGCAACTCAGCTGAGTGAAAAATAAAATATTTAATAAAATTAACCATTTAATTTGACTTTTTCTGATTTATTTAAATTGGCAAATTTCAAATCTCTTGAGCAGATAACTCAACTAACAAAAGACAAAACCCAACAAACAAATGCAGGATACATGAATCAGAAATGCGGGATTCTTATGTACAATTTGAGATTTCCTATATGTCAAACAAATCATAGACATCATGTGAAAATTAACAAATATGAAATTGCAGGATTGTCAAATCCAAGAACCAAGTTTCAAATCATAATTGTGAGGAATTTGAAATAAATATAATTTATGGGTGTCTCAAAAAGGATGCCAAAGGATCTAGAGTGGATTTGTGCTGATTCTTTTAGGAAGCACAGGTGTCACAGTAAGTTCCATAATGCTGGGTATTGTCCGTCCAAGTAAGAAGGCACGGAAGGCTGGGAAACCTGTATCAAAATTGACTGAGTTAACGGATTTAAACCAAATGGTCGATCAAAAATGGGTCACGGCTGCTCCAGTATGCCAGCTGAAACCAGCTCCCCCTTGTAAACTGACGTTGATAAATTGACGTAATATGAGGGTCACCCAATATAAGCTCATTAATCAGCATGGTTGTCAGAAACTGGTCACACAAGGGTTCTTTGCGACCTAGACTAGATACTTACTTGAAGATCCCAAAGGAATAGGAGATCAAGACTCAGGTGGTATTGCTTAGTCAATTTTTCTGATATATATTGAATAATTTTCCCTGTTTCAACTCTAAGAGTTGAGTCCTTCTAAATTTACTCAATAAAAATCAATTATCCCAAGTTCTAATTTTAAATTTTAAAGATGCATCCTGTGCTTGCAATGTTGTGGTATATCCCGTACAATCTGATTCTGAACAGAATCATTTCAGGAAGATGGGGCCCAGCATCTGGAACTTTGTCGTTGGCGCCACAAAATGTTAATTTCATGCCAGTCAATTTTGTAGCTCCTCCCCCCATTCTGGAAAATGAAAATCATGTCACTTCTCAATGCCCAGAATTCTACGCTGAAGATGCATTGATGCTTTCCCAGGTCATTTATCTTGGTTTACTCTGGTTAGGATTGATTGTTCTACTTAATCCTGGAGTTTCAATTGGAAATTTCACAAA